>PVIY010020630.1:0-43742 GCA_004026745.1 Myrmecophaga tridactyla
AACCCTGAACTTCATCGGCCTTCTTGAACCAAGGTATCTTTCCCTGGATGCCTTTGATTGGACATTTCTATAGACTTGTTTCAATTGGGACATTTTCTCGGCCTTAGAACTGTAAACTAGCAACTCATTAAATTTCCCTTTTTAAAAGCCATTCCGTTTCTGGTATATTGCATTCCGGCAGCTAGCAAACTAAAACACCATGTAACCACTACAATTGATAATGGACATTCCTAGCACCCAGAAAAATTCTCTTATCCCCCAACTCAGTCAATGCCATTCCACTCCTGGTCCTAGGCGACCAGGAATGAATTTATTTCCAAACTCTGTTCTGTTGATCCCTGTGTCTATCCTTGTACCAATAATGCACTGTCTTAATTACTGTTTCTTTGTAGTAAGTCTTGAAGTCAGGCATTATGCGTCTTCCAATTTTAGTTTTTCTTTTATAAAAATTATTTTGGTTATTTTCAGATCTTTATATTTTATATGCATTGCAATATAAATTTTAGAATCAGCTTTCAGTTTCTAAAAAAAGTCTGCTGGGGGCGGGCCACGGTGGCTCAGCGGCAAGAACACTTGCCTGCCATGCCAGAGGACCCGGGTTCGTGTCCTGGTGCCTGCCCATGTATAAAAAATAAATAAATAAATAAAAAGAAAAATAAAAGGTATATAAAAAAAAAAAAGTCTGCTGGGATTTTCATTGGAATTGCATTGGATCTATAAATATATTTGGAGAGAATTGACACCTAATAATATTGAATCTTCCAATCTATGAACATGGTACATGGTATAAATTCTCCAATTTAGGTTTTCTTGAGTTTTTTTCAATTATGTTTTTAAGTTTTCAATGAATAGGCCTTGCACATAGAAATATAGTTTTTCATGTTCACCTTATAGCCTATTACCTTATTAATTTACATTTTAGTTCCATTGTTATCCAGTTTTTCCTGCACCATTTGTTGAGGATACTCTTCTTTCCCCATTAAGTACACTTGGCACCCTTGTCAAAAATCAGTTGGTCAGTTCTGCAAATGAAATCATTGCCTTCCCCCCTACATAGGACATGACATCCAGGGGAGAAAGTCTCCCTGGCGGCATGGGAGATGACTCCCAGGGATGAGCCTGGCTCTGGCACCATGCGATCAATAATGCCATCCGGACCAAAAGGGGGAAAAGAAGTAAAACAATAAGGTATCAGTGGCTGAGAGAGTTCAAATAGAGTCGAGAGGCAACTCTGGAGGTCAGTCTTGTGCAAGCTTCAGTTAGACATTGCTATCTATCATAACTTGGCAAACCCCAACCAAAACCATTCCTGCCAATCCTAAAGAACACCTGGAGTGTTATATAAGATTCTTCAAAGGTTCCATGCACTAGGGTAACTTTCTAGAAGTTACATCTAGAAGTTACCTAGTTACATCAACTAGTGCCATCCCCCTATCCCATATTATCTACAGTCTTTTCTAATGTGAAAAAGTTAGAATGGGGCATAGCCCAAATACCCCTAAAGAGTGGGAGATAGGTCAAAGTTGATAGTGGAGTTATACAGAGAAGGTAGGGTTTAACAAATGAGTATGATTGCTGAATCATTATATTGATATTTCTTTTAGTCTTTAGTATCTTAGAGCAGCTAGAAGTAAAATCCTAAAATTGTGGAATTGTAACACATATCAAACTCTGAAATCTGTTTCATAATTGTTGCAAGGTGCTTTGATATTTATTGCTTTTTTGTATATGCGTTATTTTTCACAAAAAGAAAAAAATGGTTGTGATAATAAACGCACAGCTATATGATGAAAAAAATTAATGTAATTATATTAAAGAATAAAGAATTTAAAATCTTAAAAAAAAATCAGCTGGTCATAGATGTCAGGGTTGATTTCTGAACTTGCAATATGATTCCATTGGTCTGGCTTTCTGTCCTTGTGCCAGTGCCAAACTATTTTGATTACTGCAGCTTTGAAATAAGTATTAAAATTGGATAGTGCAAGCTGTCCAGCTTTGTTCTTCTTAAAGATCGTTTTGGCTATTTGAGGCCCCTTACTCTTCCATATAAATTTGATGATTGACTTTTGCATTTCTGCAAAGAAGACTGTTAGAATTTTTATTGGGATTGCTTGAATCTTTAAATCATTTTGGGTAGAGTTGATATTTTAACAATATTTGGTCTTCCAATCCATAAGCATGGACTGTCCTCCCATTTATTTTGGTCTTCTTTGATTTCTTTTAGCAATGTTTTATAGTTTTTCCACGTATAAGTCCTTTTCATCCTTAGTGTGGTGGCTTGGAGTAATATACCCTACACAAACATGTTCTCCATCTTAATCCTTTCCTGTAGGTGTGGACCCATTGTAAGTAGGATCTTTTGATGAGGTTACTTCAGTTAAGCTGTGGCCCAGCTGAATTAGAAGGGGTCTCAGTCCTATTACTGGAGGCTTTATAGAGAAGGTCACACACACAGAGAGAGAGAGAGAAGCCACGTGGAACAGCCAGAAGCTAGAATTCAACAGATCCTGGAAGAGGAAGAAGAAGACACCATGCGCATTGCTATATGATTGAACAGCCAAGGGCCAAGGATCACTGGATGGCAGCTATTCTAGTCTGCTCACTGCCATAATGCAATATACAAGAAACAGAATGACTTTTAAAAAGGCGAATTTAGTAAGTTGCTGATTTATAGTTCTAAGGCCGTGGAAATGTCCAAATTAAGGCAAGCCTATAAAAATAACCAAATTAAGGTGCCAACAAGAGGTTACTTTCACTTAAGAAAGGCTGATCAAGTTTAGGGTTTCTCTCTCAGCTAGAAGGGCACATGGCAAACATGGCGACATCTGCTAGCTTTTTCTTCAGGCTTCTTGTTTCATGAAGCTCCCCCAGTGGTGTTTTCCTTCTTCATCTCTAAAGATCTCTAGCTGCGTGGGCTCTTGTGGGTCTCATGGCTCCCTGCGGCTCTGTCTCTCTCTCCAAAATGCTTCCTCTTTTAAAGGATTCCAGGAAACTAAGGCCCACCTGAAATGGGTGGAGGCGCATCTAATGAAAGGTTAAAACCCACAATTGGGTGAGTCACATTTCTATAGAGATAACCTAATCAAGTTTCCAGCCTGTAGTGCTGAATAAGAATTAAAAGAAAAAGCTGCCTTTGCAAAATGGATCGGGATTAAAACATGGCTTCTCTAGGGCACATAATCCTTTCAAACCAGCACAGCAGCCCTATAATGTCTTTGGGGAGAAAACATTGTGCCTTGCTAACGCTTCAGTTTTGGACTTCTAGCCTCAAAACCATGAGCCAATAGATTTCCATTATTTAAGCCAACCCATTGTGTAGTATTCGTTTTGGCAGCTAGGAAATTAAAGCAATTTTAGGTACCAGAAGTGGGGGGCTACTATTACAGATACCTGAAAATGTGGACATGGCTTTGGAATTGGTTAATAGGTAAAGGCTGGAAGAATTGTGAGGGATCAACAATTAGTGAGGACATTAGAGAAAGTTTGTATTGTCTTAGAGAATACAGTTTGTCATGAACGGAATGTTGGTAGAAACATGGATGTTGAAGGTACTTATGGTGAAGTCTTAAAAGCAAATGATGAGGGTGGGCCACAGTGGCTCAGCAGGCAGAGTTCTTGCCTGCCATGTCGGAGATCCAGATTCGATTCCTGGTGCCTGCCCATGCAAAAAAAAAAAAAAAAAAAAAAATATGAATGTGTTTTTGGAAATTGAAACAAAGATGATCCTTGTTATAAAGTGGCAGAGAACTTGGTGAAATTGAGTTATGATGTTGGATGGAAGGCAGGACTTAAAAGCAATGAACTTGGATATTTAGTTAAGGAGATTTCCAAGCTGAGTGTGAAAGTTATAGCCTGATTTCTTCTTGCAGCTAAATGGTGAAATGAGAGAGGAAAGAGATAAACTGAGCATGAACTGTTAAGACCAAGGAAACCAGCGATTTTAATTTGGGAAATTCTTAGCGTATCCATATGGTGTGCTCTGAGACTATGGCCAGAAATTGCTTATTCAGGTAATCAATAGAGCTTTCAGGGAGTAAGCCACCAGAGGACAGGGCTCCCTGTGAGAGTTTAACTGAATAAGGCTTGGCTAAGGAGAGTGTGGCTGAACATGGATCTGGTCAGCCATTTCTGGTGGAAGTCAGATATGGAAATGTAGTTATCCTGGATGGATCTGTGGAAAGTTCTATTTTCTGATGGTTTGAATCCACTTACACTGCATGCAAAGCCAAGAAATTTTGCAAAATTTTTATGAGCAAAACCACTGTCAACCTGGCCTGAAAAGGTCAGGAAAAGGAAGAATTGAAGGAAGAATGACTTCAAGGGCAGAACCATGGAAGTAAAGGTCTGGACTGAAAAGATCTTAGGGTCAAGAGATTGGGCCCACCCATGTGTATGGAAAGGATAGCTCTGCCCCTAAGCTTGGAGGGGTCAGATTTATCATGTTCTGCTATTGCCCTGGGTTGATTAAATTGGTGACCTAAAGTTCAACTTTTTTGCCTCTCCTTAAATATTTCAGGATTTAACCATTTTAACTCATTTTATTCTGTTTTTCTCTACTTAGCTTTTTTTTTTATATGAGTAATGAATATTTATAGTTGCAGTTCATCAGCTGTTAAGATTTGAGTGGGATGCTTCGGTAGAATGTTTGGAACATTTCGTAGAATGTTTGGAACAATTAAATTGTTCTAAATTTATGCTATTAAAGAGTATTTTTGAGGTAGAGGGAGTGGATTACTCCATATAAAAAACACTGTTATGTGAGAAATGGTCTTGTTGATAGATTGATATGTTAAGATGCCAGTCTTCTTTGCACCTGAACAATTTTTTTCACTTGATATGAAAGTTGCTAAAAAGATTTGCTCCTGGTTGAAATCACTGGATTGTAGACATTGTTAAATTGCCACAATTTTAAAGGTGGGCCGGTGATCTTTTTTTTTTCCATTTATGGAATTTTGACTGACAAAATTGATCAAGTCTGGTATAGGAGTAAAAAGCGACATAATTTCATTTTTTAAAAAGTGAAATATGAAATGTCGTATCTGTTGACCTTTGTTAAATTAAGAGGCAATTGTAAGATTTTATTAGATAAATAATCAATGTTTTGCTCTTTCATATTCTCATGAGGCAGCTCTGTGAAATAAGACAGAAAGAAGAGAGCTTCTCATACGGAAGGGATATACAAATATTCAGAGCTGTAGTTTTGAAAATTCTGTAGTACTGGTCTTCGGTTGGAGGGAAATTATCTTCTTATAACCTGATTTGCCACTTACCATGAGAACTAGTAAGCAGAGGCATAGTCTTCTCAACTTTCCAGGATCTCCTATTCTTTTCAAAGAAGAGTAGACTGGCTTCTCTGCTTTCTGCTGGGTATCTCAGAATTATTTTTGAAAGGGTTCATTTTCTCATGAAATCCTTAAGATTCATGTGAGGGTGCACGGGTAGTTTAGTGGTTAGAATGCCTGCCTTTCATGTGGGAGACCCGGGTTCGATTCCCGGACCATGCACTCAAAAAAAAAAAAAAAACAGTTTCATGTGAAAAGGATTGGTTTAGGTTTTGTTTTCAACTATTAGGATGCTAGGCATGTTTGATGTTTGAGAGCTAGCATATCCCTGTATCTTGTTTGAGATTAGAGATGCCTGTTGTCCCAAGGCTTGAATGTTTACCCTTTACTTCATTGTTGTCATTCTCTTCTCCCCCTACTCTCACACCACATCTCATAGCTGGGCTCTTGGGTGAAAAACGAAACTTCACAAGTGATTTAAATAAAGCCGCCTAGATATTTGGATTCAGTGTTCTTCAACTGCTGTGCCTTGAATGGAATATTGTAGTTGCTCATTACAGAATACATTATGCTGGGCTGCAACTCAACAGTACATATTTGTTAGTGGACTAGGAAACTGAAATTAAGCAAAGGGATTGATCTACTTAGGACTGGTGTCTGGTTTTCCATATTTCAAAAAAATTTCAAAACAAATACACACACATGCTGGATTATGCAGAAGAGAAAGCAGTGCATTACTCATTACACATTCTCTGGTACATATGATCCTACCAATTAAATACTGTTTATGTATGTTTTATAAATATATAAAAATATGTTATAAATAAATTATAAGTTTTTAAAATAATTAAATAATTAATCTCATAAGAGCATTGGCTCTGGTGCCTGGGGCTGAATTCTGCCTTTGCCAACTATTAGCTCTGTTATCTTGGGCAAATTGTCAAACCTCTGTGCTTCAGTTCCTCACTTATAAAATGGGGCTAGTACCAGCCTCAGAATTCCTGTAAGGATCAAAGAGTAAAGTGCTTAGAACAAAGAATGATTAAGTGCACAGTATTGAATTGAAGAACTATATGAAATTGCCATTATTTGACCTTTTTTTTTTTTTTTTTTTTGGTGGGCAAGTACAATAGGCTTTTTTTTAAAATATATTTTATTGAGAAATCTTCACACACATACAGGCTATACATGGTGTACACTCACTGGCTCACAATATCATCACATAGTTGTGTATTCATCCCCATGATCATTTTTAGAACATTTGCTTCACTCCTGAAAAAGAAATAAAAAGGAAAAAAAAATTCATACATCCCATACCACTTACCTCTTCCTCTCATTGACCTCTAATATTTCAATCTACCCAATTTATTTTACCCCTTATCCCCCCATTATTTCTTTATTTTTATCCATATTTTTATACTCATCTGTCCATATGCTGGATAAAAGGAACATCAGACACAAGGTTTGCACAATCACACAGTCACACTGTAAAAGCTATATCATTATACAGTTGTCTTCAAGAATCAAGGCTACTGGAACACAGTTCATCAGTTTCAGGTACTTCCCTCTAGCCCCTCCAATACACCATAAATTAAAAAGGGATATCTATGTAATGCATAAGGATAACCTCCAGGAAAATCTCTTGACTCTGTTTGAAATCTCTGGGCCACTGAAACTTTATTTTGTCTCATTTCTCTCTTCCCCCTTTTGGTCAAGAAGGCTTTCTCAATCCCATGATGCCGGGACCTGCCTCAGCCCAGGAGCTCTGTCCCATGTTGCCAGGGAGATTTACACCACTGTGAGTCATATCCCATGTAGAGGGGAGGGTAGGGAGTTCACCTGCCAAGTTGGCTTAGAGAGAGAGAGAGGTATTTTGACTTATGAAAAAATGACAGTTTCATGTGGTTCAGTCTAGTAGTAACAACTTGTACTGGCTTTTAAAAACAGTTTTCGGGTGCACGGGTGGTTCAGTAGTAGAATGCTCGCCTTTCATGAGGGAGACTCAAGTTCAAGTCCTGGACCATGTACCGTTCCCCCCACCAAACAAAACAATTGTTGTTACTGTTATTGAATCAGAATCATGTATTATAGATGTGATCTACTGACTAAAACCCATTGAATTAGTATGACTGGGAATAGGGTCTGGGAAGCTAAATTAAAACAAACAGCAATCTTTCCTAGTAATCCAGAGGAGCTGTTAGCTTTGTGACTTAATGACTAGAGTATTTCTCAGAGGACTTTTATAGTACAAAGAGAGCAGTGCTGCTAGTCACGAGAGTGATTTCCTTTTCCTGAGTCTGCTGTTAAACTAATTCTGTGACTTAACCTGTACATGCATTCTCACTGGGCCTCAGTTTTCTCATTTCTGAAATGAGATACTTGGGTTCAGTTATATATTGAGCAAGTCATGTCATTATTTTTATCTTTAATTTCCTCTTTAGTCAAGTGAATATGTCTTTTAAAAAACCATCCTCAAACTGAACCCATAAAAATATTTATGTAAGTATAAAATACAAATAGCGCCAGTACCAATCAGTCTGCTCATTTTTCCTCACTTTGATCCATGTATTTACCCAGGTTAAATGACCCAAGTGTACGTCTTGAAAATTACATCATACATTTTTCAAACACTCTTAATGATCTAAATTTAATTTCAAAGAAATAAATTTAAGATATTAATCTAGGCTGTGAAATTATCTATCAGTTTGGCTACAGTTTTATATTAATTTTTTTTTCAACATCTGATAGTGCTTCCTTGAGCATACTCAGACTGATTCTTATTGCTAAAGGAAAGAAGAGAGAAAACCCTTCTGAGATGAGAAATTTTTGGAGATTATCATGGTTGACAGATTTCTTCCCTTCAGCTTTTGATAAGTTTTCCTATCCTTGTCGTCTTATCTGTCAGTCTCTTTGCTTACATAGCAGTATTTTAATGTTTAAGTTCTGACTTTCCTACCCCACCCCCATTCTTCTGTTTTCCCAAAGAATTTAACCTGTTGGCCTGTTTTATCCTTCTTGTAGCATGTTCTTTTGGTTTCCTCCCACTGAGTTCTTAACTGAAGCTGGCAAGAACTATTCATTTCCTGAATGAATACTATTTCCTGAAATATACTGAAATCATACTATTTCCCCCTCCTTAACCAAACTGAATCCTTTTTAAGGAGGTCCCTAACTAAGCCAAATTTGGACTACCAGTAAGGTACCATTCTTTTAAGATTGGGGAATGGGATATTCTGATCATTCACATATGTTTTTTCTTTGACTAGGAGAGCGTTTCGTAATGCCTTGAATGTGGAGAATTTCGTTTATTCAGATTTCCTGCTTGACCTGTTAGCATGGATTACACTGAATTGTACTGTACTTGTCTATTTTATCTTTCCCCTTACTACTTTGTTAGCTCTTTGAGGTCAAGAACCTTTCCTAATACACTGTTCTTTTCTTAAGTGCTGCAGCAAAAGTGCTTGTTAAATGTGCGACTATGGACATCATTTTTTACTGGGTTAGGATGTAAAGATCTCTAATTTGATAACCTGGGTATTTATTACTTCTTAACATGTATGTATATCTTCTTTCAAAGTTTATATTTTAGAATGCTAGGCAGTAGGGATATCTGTTATGTTTATACAATACCCAGCACAGATCTTACATATGTGTTTCCTACATTTTAAGAATGGAGGATACAGAAATGATGCCTGTTTCTTGTGAGGTTATAATATCCTGAGACTTGGGATTATTATATGTTTCCTTTTCCTAAAAATACTATTTAATTACATTTGCAAGTATAATTTGGACATGGTAGATATGTTAAAAGTTTAAGATTATAATGATATACCTTAGATGTTGGAAATATTCTAGGTCTTTCAGAATGTGCAGCTAAGAATCACTGATAGGAGTGATAGAAGTGATACTAAATAGTGATATGTCAGATTCCTGTACTATTGCATAATTAACTTATGTTGCATTTGTGTTTTTACAGACTGTTCTCTGTGCATAAGAAAATTTTTGTCCTATAAAACTCAGTGTCCAACTTGTTGTGTGGTGAGTTATTTTTTCTTTTTTTTTAATGTAGAGATTGTAGAGTCAATGTTTCTACTTCATGTATACAAAAAAAAGCCCATGGGAAGATGCATACTTATTGAATTAATCTATGTATAAGACATTTTTGGTAAAGTTCTTTAAAAGATATATAAGGAAATACTATACTTTATTTAATTTTTCATTAAGATTTGTGATAATCTAAATGAAATAAAAACATAAGTTTAAGATCAGGATATAGTACTTTTAAAATCTTATACTTTTTTTTAATGCCTCCTAATATTTTATGATTTCTCATGTTGTGCAGAAAATCAAATGGTTAAATTGTTCATTGGTGTAAGTATTTGTGCAGAAGACAAAGATTCATGGCTTTTGGGCTGAACCCAGCCTAACTGGTCCCTGATCTCTTTCTCAAATCAGACCTTCAGGGAAAATACTGGGAAATTTGTTGCTGAAGTTTCTGAAACATTTCAAGTAGTAGGAATAGGTGAACAGCTTAGTAAAAAGGGAAATTAAATGTAAGTGGTAATAAAGAAAGAAGAAAGAGGTAGTGAAGTCTAAGAAAGGACAGAGGATTAGAAGGTTTGGGTTCTAGTTTGGTCTCTGGTAGGTACATGGTATAAGGGAAACATTGAATCTCTCTGAATTATTTCCTTTTTGTAAGAACTGGTGCACTTTGGCTCCTGAGTTGTCTCCTTCCCACTGTGTAAAACTTTCTTTATCAAGATGGCTTCATCACTGATACAAATAGTACACTACTATATTGTACTCTTGTATTCCTGTACACCAATCATATTTTAAAACTCTATTTAAATACTTATCTTCTCCTAATGTTATTACTTAAGAGAACATCTTTCTTCTACTTCTCAGGAGAAATTTGGGAAAGCTTAGTGCTAGCATTTTGAAGAAGGATTTTTGCCTATAATAGGTTTTATCTCAGCATAGAGTATATATGATTTTACCAGAGGCTTTGGAGATCTTTTATTAGACTTCCAGTAAGCAGATACTGATTAACTTTAAAAATTCCATATTAGTATGAGATAAATGAGCGTTATTTGGAGGCTTTCCTGGAAGAGTTAGAGGTGTAGGGAGTATCAGGATGATGGGTCACGCATTTTCAAAAACAAGATTAGGTCAAGTGAATTATTGTTTCTGACCTTTTCCCATCTATTTTTCTTTTCTAGACAGTCACAGAGCCGGATCTGAAAAATAACCGTGTGTTAGATGAACTGGTAAAAGGTTTGAATTTTGCACGGTATGATTTAATTTTGTGACTAACCATTAATTGCTTTGGCCTTTTAAATGTGTTATCTCCACTCAGGGTGGTTTTGCTTTGGGGAACACATGTTGCATGTTTTGGGATAAAACAAAAGAAGCATAAATAGTCATTATTCATGTGGAAAATCTAATAGTTATAAGATTTTCTTCCATTATGTAACAGAAACTTTCCCATTATAAAAACAATTTAAGAGTATAAATGCAGATTTGAGCACTTCCTTACTTTTGGGTGCTACAGAGTTATGCAAGTTCATCTTGTATTTTCTGTGCCTCAGCTATTGACTCATCTGTTTCTCCAAGGAGCCCTGATTCCTTTTATTGGATAGTGGTACTTAGCAACCAGGATCTGAGTTTTGGATGTACTTTTTGCTATTGGGGTGCCATTCCTTCTAGGTCCTCTCATCAGACAGAGCTAGGTAATATATGTATGTATACATATGTGAATGCTAGCTTATGCATACACACATATCTGTGATTGTTTTTGTGTCTATTATATATTAATCCATTAATTCCTGATCTGATTTATTCAGCATGTATACATTGATATGCCACTTCAAACATGTAATTACTTGTACTTCATAAAGCTTAGAAGTATAGCTTTACTTCTTAAGCATCAGGTATATAATGGCAAAATTGAGTTTGGTCACCTAAAGGAATATAAAAACATATTTTTGGTAAAATTACCAAACAGTATCTTGACTTATTTTTAGTTTTCAACATGCAAGCCAAGCAGGAATTTTTATTAGTAACATATTGTGTTTAGATAATGGTTAGGTGCTGTTTATGTTTGCTAAAGCTGCTGAAATGTAATATACCAGAAATGGGTTGGCTTTTACAATAGGGATTTAGTAGTTTACAAATTTACATTTCTAAGGCCGTGAAAATGTCCAAATTAAGGTGTCAGGAGGCAGATACCTTCTCGGAAGTAAGGCTGCAGGTATCTGGGGTTCCTCTGTCAGATAACAAGGCTGACATCTTCTGTTCCTCTGCTCCTGGGTTCCAATGCTTTTAGCTCCCAGTTCGAATGGCCTCCTCTTTGAGCTTCTGTGAGTCTCTTTTAGCATCTCTGGGGCTTTTCTCTCTAAGCTCACTCCAGACTTCTCTGAGTGTTTCTTTCTGAGCTCTTTTGACTTTTTCTGACCTTTATTCTCTCATAAAGAACTCTAGTAAAAAGAATTAAGAACCGCCTTGAATGAGCTGGGTCACATCTCAAATGAAATAACCTAATCAGAAGGGCATACTCACAATAGGTCTACACCTACAGGAAGGAATTAAAAGAACATGGCCTGGGCGGGCCACAGTGGCTCAGCAGGCAGAGTTCTCCCCTGCCATGCAGGAGACCTGGGTTCGATTCCTGGTACCTGCCCATGCAAAAAAAAAAACAAAACATGGCCTTTCTGGGTTACATAGTACAGATTCAAATCAGTACAGGTGCCCATGTACCTAAGTGAATGACTTACGGGCTCGTTGGAACATTCTTGGAGGTATCTTATATTGCTTTTAAAAATGTAAGGAGATTTTTTACAATAGTATTTCATATTTATTCATTTTTTTCCCTAAAAATAATCAGATTTCATACTCTGAACTCACTTAATATAACATTCTAGAAATTGGTTGGTTAGTTGTTTCCCTAAACAAGGTCATAAAAATATATTTTTCTCGAGTCGGTGACTGCTACTTTCTGATTCTCATGATCAAAGTTACTGCTGTTCTTATTTTAAAGTCCTTCATTAGTTTTTGAAGTCTGTGAGAGAGGATGGAGCATGTCCTTAGGATGGAATTTTTTGGATGTTGATTTTCTCTGAGACAATAAAACTGTAATCCTAAGGCTTACTTGTTTTCCTCAGCTAGTGCTGAAAGCATAGCAACCTCCCTGCTAGGAAAAAAGAGAGCATTACAAATAACAGCATCTGTTTGTTGAAGAGAAGTGATCAGTATCTTTGGGTTCACAGACCTTGTGGTAACTTAAAGGGAAACCTTAGAATGGGTTGAATTCTCCCCTTTCTCCCTTTCTCCCACAAGGGAATATGCTATTTAATTACTCATTATAGAGGCTGTGGTTGGGTGAGAAGCATTCTTTGTAGATTTGGGATGGATTTTATCATTTGCTTCTCTCTCTTTTTGCCTTTTTTGGAATTGCCATTTTTTTTAGCATTATCCTATGGTAAGCATTTCTTGACTATTTGTCATGTGTAAAATGTTACGGTACTTCATTTGCGAAGTCTGTCAGGATGAAATTCAAGCTAGTCAATTTTATTGCTTGTTTAAACCCTGATTTAAGATTGGTGAGGGAAGTTTTTTTTTTAAATTTATTTATTAATTAAAAAAATTAACAAATGAAATAAAAATTAGCATAGATAATCAGTAATTCACAATATCATCACTTAGTTGCATATTCATTATTTCTTAGAACATTTGCATCAATTCAGAAAAAGAAATAAAACGAAAACAGAGGAAAAAAAAAAAAACTTTTACCTACCATACCTCTTAACCCTTGGCTTTCACTAATCACTAGCATTTCAAACTAAATTTATTTTAACATTTGTTCCCCCTATTATTTATTTTTATTCCATGTATTCTACTCATCTGTTGACAAGGCAGATAAAAGGAGCATCAAACACAAGGTTTTCACAATCACACAGTCACAGTGTGAAAGCTATATCATTATTCATTCATCTTCAAGAAACATGGCTACTGGAGCACAGCTCCATTTTCAGGCAGTTCCCTCCAGCCTCTTCATTACATCTTGAATAACAAGGTGATATATACTCAATGCGTAAGAATAACCTCCAGGATAACCTCTCGACTCTGTTTGGAATCTCTCAGCCATTGACACCTTGTCTCATTTCACTCTTCCCCCTTTTGGTCAAGAAGGTTTTCTCAATCCTTTGATGCTGAGTCTCAGCTCATTCTAGGATTTCTGTCCCACATTGCCAGGAAGGTCCACACCCCTGAGAGTCATGTCCCACGTAGACAGGGGGAGGGTGGTGAGTTTGCTTGTTGTGTTGGCTGGAGAGAGAGGCCACATCTGAGCAACAAAAGAGGTTCTCTTGACGGTGACTCTTAGGCCTAAATTTTAAGTAGACTTGACCTATCCTTTGTGGGATTAAGTTTCATATGAGCAAACCCCAAGACTGGGGGCTCAGTCTAGCTTTGGTCATGCACACTGCTTGTGAGAATATCAAGAATTCAACTTGGGGAAGTTGAATTTCTCCCTGTTCTCACTATTTCCCCAAGGGGTGAGGGAAGAAGTTTAATCTTATGACTGAAGTATAAAATATTTATATTGTCTGATGATTTCATTTCTTCCTGTCTTTCCCATGTTATTACCATTATATGTGCAATTACAATTTTTAAAAATTTAATATTCTAAACTGAATATAAAAGAATATTGAAAATAATTTCAGAGGTTTTCAGACACAAGTCTAATGCGCAGATCTTAAGTTTTCTTATGACATTGGCTTTTATTTTCAAAGAAAATATGTTTCTTCCTTGACTCAGTTTTATTTAAAATAATGTTCTTAAGAAACTGTTGTGTTGAAAAAAATTTGATTAGAAATGTTTTTATGTAAGTGAAAATCCCTCTCGATTAAAGGGGGCGCTGGTAAAAATCATTTCTCTGGTTTTGCACAGCAGCTAATCTACATCAAAACTATTATTCATTATTGAGTATAGAGTATCATTTACACTTTGGTTTATCCATCATCCAGGTATGAGTTTTCCTCTAAGTATTCCAAGTTTAAGAATTTGAACATTTAAAGTGAAAATTATAGATAATTTCCTTTGCATAGTTTGTAGACTATAATTTCACTTTATCTTGTGGTATAGTTTAAAGCATGGTTTTGAATTCAGGCAGAACTGGGCTCCAACACTCGTTCTGTTCATTCTGATATGATTGTAATATGATCTTTAACTTCTTTGACTTCTGTTTCCTCATCTGAAAAATGAAAATAATACTGTTGATACCTTGAGGGATTATTGTAAGGATTAGAGAGAAAAGTTATAGTAAAAGATAACTAGCCTAGTGTCTGATCGAAGGAATCTTAAAAAAAAAAAGATTCTTATTGTTATATAATACCTATATTTATTGTTGTTTTACCTTAGGGTGCCCTAAGGTGCTAATGAGAATTATTGCTCTGGTGAGCCTCTGAGGGTTTAAACAAATGATCTAAAGTTACACATTGTAATATCAACTCACGTTAATATAAATTTGTAGAGGTGATGAAAATTAAAGAGAAAATTACAATTTCAATTTAACTCTAAACATCAAGTTTGAACTAATATATCTGTCAAGCTAAGTTTTAAGGTATGTGAATTGCCATTAACAGTCTAATGGCTTGAGCAGAGTTCCTTATACCTACCTACCCCCTCCATCCCAGTTTTCCCTATTATTAACATTTTGCACTAGTTGTGTACTTTATTTACAATTGATAAAACAATATTATTATGATTATATTATTAACTGTAGTCCATAGTTTACATTAGATTTCACCCTTTGATTTCTACAGTTGTATGGCTTTTTTAAAAAAGATTTTGTTCTGTTAACATATATGCAGCCTGTAATTTCCCATTAACCACTTTTCATTTATACAATTCATTGTTGTTTAATTACATTCACAGTGTTGTACAACTATCACTACCATCCTAGACTGCTTTTTTATGTTTTAGATCAGAACAATTAATCCAAGGACTTTAACTAGCTACTGAAGTTCATGGACTTGATTGCATGAATTTTATTATGATTACCTATGTCTACCCAAAGACCTATTTTGACTCTTGATTCTTAGTTGTGCTCTGAAGAGGTAAGGGTGTGGGATGGTTAACTGATGAGCCAAAATTTTCTTATACTTCCTTGAGTCATAGATATTAAGAGCAAGAAAATATCTGAGGGAAATGCATTGTACTAAATGTCTGTTAGTGCATTTCCTAACGAGCTGGGTGACTTTGAGTAACTCAAACCTCTTTGGAACTCCATTTATCTCTCCATAAAATTATGAATATTGATTTATCTCCTGGGGTTTTTCCAGCTCTGAAAGCCCATGACTCATCCAACAACTATCTCAATACCTACAGTGAGTGCTGTTACACATTGTAATATCAACTCACTTTAATATAAATTTGTAGGGGTGATGAAAATTAAAGGGAAAATTACTAATTCAGTTTGACTCTAAGCATCTAGTTTGAATTAATGTATTTATCAAGCTAATTTTTAAGGTACGTTAATTGCCATAACAGTCTCATGGCTTTAAGTTCCATTTGTGCATTCATGGCTTCCAGATTTATGTCTTCAGCTAGATCTCTCCCCAATATTCCAGATTCAGGTATCCAACTGCCTATCTCACATCTGTACTTGTACCTCTTAAAAGCAGCTCTTACTTTAACATGTCCAAAACTTAACTCCTAATTCCCCATGCTATACCCCTCACCCAAAACCCCTCCCACATTCTTCCTCATCTCAGTAAACGGCAGCTCCATCATTTCAGTTGTCCAGGCCAAAAACCTTGGAGTCATCTATGTCAATCCATCAATAAATCCTATTGGCCCTATCATTAAAAAGCCAGGTCATGCTTAAAACCATTTATTTGTCGTTTCCCATCTCAGTTGGAGCAAAAGCCAAAGCATTCTCATTGGCTCAGGGTTCTTTCATAATCTGGCTCCCTCTCCAACTTTATCCCTTATAGCTCTTTCCCTTGCTCATTAAAAACAGACTTTCTTACTGTTTCTCAAATGTGAAATCATATTCTGACTGTAGAGACTCTGTACTTGTTATTTCTAGGTGAAACAGATATGGTTCAGTCTTCCACTTCCTCTGTTTTTTGGAATGCCATCCTTGCAGTGAGATCATTTCTGACCTTCCTGTAAAGAGTATCAAACTCATTCCCTCCTCATATCTGGCTTTATTTTTTATTTTTATTTTTATTTTTTTGCAGGGGCAGGCACCGGGAATTGAACCCGGGTCTCTGGCATGGCAGGTGAGAACTCTGCCTGCTGAGCCACTGTGACCCGCCTACCAGGCTTTATTTTTTTTTTAATTTTCATGGCTCTTTTCACATTTGCTGTGTGCATTTTTTTCTCTCTTCCTTTACTATGGTGTAAACTTTATGAGGACAAAGACTTCTTTTTTTTAATTAAAAAAATTTTTTTTAAATTAGGGAAGTTGTAGGTTTGCAGAACAATCATGCATAAAATATAAGATTCCTATAAACCACCCCACTACCAACACCTGCATTGGTGTGGAAAATTGGTTACAACTGATGATGATAATTTTTTTTGTAATTCTGTTTTTTAACTGTAGTTAACATTTGTTACAGTTAATGAAAGATTGTTAAACTAGTACTATGACTATTGTTCATAGTTTATGTGGGAGTATTTTTTCCCTGTATTTCCAGCATATTATTGTTACTATTTTTTCATGCATGTCTTATTTTATTACTCATCTACCCATACACTGGATAAAGGGAGTATGTTATTCACATGGTTGCATGATAAAAGCCATATCGTTATACAGTCATTATCAAAGTTCAAGATTATTAGATTATAGTTGAAGAATTTCAGGTATTTCCTTCTGGCTCTTCTAATACCCTAGAAACTAAAAAGAAATACCTATATAATGAGTCAGTCACAATCATTTGTTGAATCTTAATTTTTCAGTTGTATGTCCTCTCACTCATTTGATCATTCTCCCAACCTTCAGGGATATATCTAGGCAATGACCATTTTAACCTATTCATGCTGAAAAGTGTTGTCAGTGTTATGGGGTAGAGGAGTGAAACTCGTTTATGTTCTTGGAGGGACTGGTACCTCTGGATTTCAGGGCTTATCTGGCATAGAAACAATCTGGAGGCCTTAACTTTTGAAAAAATAAACTTACTAAGTAAAGCTTTTATAGAGTCTTAGTACACAGCCCAGAGTATTTTTTAGGGTTTTCAGAAATACTGTTGGTTGGGACTTGGCTTACTGTGGCAAATTGTAATGTCTGGCTGAAGCTTGTATAAGAGTGCCTCCAGAATGACCTCTTGGCTCTATTTGAAATCTCTTAGCCACCGAAACTTCATTTTGTTTCGTTTCTTTTCTCCCTGTTGGTCAAGAAGGTGTTCTCAATCCCACAATGCCAGAGCCAGGCTCATCCCTGGGAGTCATATCCCCCATTGCCAGGGAAACTTACATATCTTGGAGTCATTTCCCACATAACGGAGGAGGGTAGTGAATTTATTTGCAGAGTTGGTTTAGAGAGGGAGAGACCACATCTGAGTAACAAAAGAGGTTCACTGGGGATAACTCTGACATAATTATAAGTAGACTTAGCTTTGCTGTTGCAGAAATAAGTTTCATAAGAGTAAACCGCAAGATTGAGGGGTTGGCCTATTGAATTGGGAGTCCTAATGCTTGAGAGAATTTTAGGAATTTTCTAGGAGGGGAAGTTTAATAGTTCCACATTTTTTCCCCAGTCCCTCAAAGGGTCCTTTGCAAATACTTGGATATTTTTTGCTGAAAATACTCTAGAGTGTATCAGAATATTACATTAACCTGTATAGAATAATAAGATCTCATTCCCTATCCTAGGATCCATGTAATTAGGTGGTTTAAATAAACTGACTAGACAGAAAATTTCTGCTGTAGAAATTTAAATTTGGACAAATAAACATCTCTTTCTTTGGTCTCACACTGAAGTTGAAGTTTTAAAACAGACAATATCATCCTTTAACCTGTATTCTGATTTACCTTATTCCTAAGCAGATTTACTTTGTTCATATCTCTAATTGAAGTTGGATCTCTTTTTCATCTTCTTTAATAGTTGCTATATGGAGTACTGTTGACTTTCAGAGCTGCAGAACTCTGAGTCTTAGGTGTCACACAAATACCTAAAGTTCCAAGAAACTATCCGGTTATACACAAAGAGCACAGCATCTCAGAATTTAGAAATAACAGTTAAAACTCAGGAGTAAATGTGACTGCTGGAAGAGCTGTTTACAATGAAGCATATTGAACATTCTGTATTTCTTAATCATCGCTTGTCCAGTCTGCCTACTCTCTATCCTCTCATAACCTTTACTCTTGAATTCAGTTCTCAGAGTTTGCTCATTATAGTTAGTTTATATTAGTGAGACCATACAGTATTTGTCCTTTCACCTCTGGCTTGTTAGTCAGGGTTCATTCACCTAGTTGCTTGCCTCACGATTTCATTCCTTTCTGAGCCACTCAGTACTCTGTCATATGTATACACTACTGTTTGCCCTTCCGTTTGTCAGTTGATGTAACCTTAGACCATTTCCATCCATTGGCTATCATGAATAATGCTGGCATAAACATAGCATGCAAATGTCTAATCATGTAGACATGTAAAGAAAGAATCATGTAAATAAAGAACCTTCTTTCAGTTCTCCCAAGTGTATACCTAATAATGGGGTTGCAGGATCATATGGCAACTCTATACTTAGCTTCCTGTGGAATGACCACACTGCCCTCCAGAGATGCTGCACCTTCCACTTCATGACAGACCGTAAATAGGTACATATCTTTCTCCACATCTTCTCTAGTGCTTGTATCTTTCTGTTTATTTTTAAAACAGTTTTATTTACACACCATACAATCCATCCTAAGTGTACAACGAATGGCTCCCGGTATAATCACATAGTTATGCATTCATCACCACAGTATTTATGAGAACATTTTTGTTTCTTCTGCAAAGAAAGAAGAGGAAAAATAAATGAAGAATAAAAAAGAAACACCACCATCACCAAGACTCCCATACCCTTCTCTTATATCTCCCTCTTATTTACCTTTAGCTTTGGTATATTGGCTTTGTTACATTTAATGGAAACATATTGCAATATTACTGTTAACTACAGACCACTGATTATGTTTTTTCCATATACCATCCCATTTCCAACACCTTGCACTGTTGACATTCATTTTTCTCCCTCATGTAAAAACATTCTTATATCTGTACATTTAATCACCATTGTTTGTCCACTGTAGGTTTCGTTAAGTTATACAGTCCCAGGCGTTATCTTCTATCATTCCTTCTGGTGCCATACAGGCCCCAACCTTCTTTCAACCATACTCACACTAAGTTTTGTTCATTATACTTACAGTATTGTGCTGCCCTCACACAGTATTGTGCTATTCATTTCTGAATCTTTTCAGTTAAATATTCTGTATTCCTTCAGCATCAAATGCCTAATCTCTACCCACTTTCTTTCTCCTGATAACCTATGTTTGTTAGATCGGGGGAACAGGGAAGGTCACCATGACTCGAGCTGTGTAAAATGTGCTGCCCCTTTAAGATGTCACCTAACCCCCTTGCTCAAAAACCGCCCGCACCAGGACCCAGCGGTGAGCTCACAACTCCCTACCTTGAGTTCTGTGAGCTCTGCCCAGGAGCGCAGGAACAAACTCGCTCACTCTAAGGTTTTTTGGTCTGCCTCTTCTCTCTTTCGTCTCCTAAATCTTACAATGTTCTTAACTTTAACTCTCAAGAGTTTGTTCATTATAGTTAGTTCATATTAGTGAGACCATAGAGCATTATCCTTTTGTTTCTGGCTTATTCAGTCAACATAATGTCCTCGAGGTTCATCCACATTGTTGCCTGCATCATGACTTTATTCCAGCTGTGTAATATTCCATTGTATGTATATACCGCAGTTTATCCACTTGTCTGTGGGTGGATATTTGGGTTGCTTCCACCTATCGCCAAATTTGAATATTGCTGCTATAAACATTGGTATGCAAAATGTCTGTGTCCTTGCTTTCAGTTCTTCTGAGTATATTCCTAGTAATTGGATTGCTGAATTATGGCAATTCTATACTTAGCTTCCTGAGGACTCAGGAAGGGGGTGTAATGAGTGTTAAGGTTCCCTGGGGATGAGAACTAGCAGGGTGCCAGTCTTTCCTGTAAAGCCTCCTAATTTTGTGCTTTTTTGCCCTGCCTAGCAGATGATGCTTGCCAGCCTGCTGTTCCCCACAGGCATAAAGTGATTCTGTGGCTTTCTTTACCAGGGCTATGGTTGAAACAGAGGCTGACGCTGAAGTTGGGCTCAAATTTTTCTTTTTTTCAGCTCCTGGAAACTGAAGCCTCTAAATAATAGTTACCACCTGAGCTGTGCCTCCCCCCCCCCCACCTTTTTTTTTGGTGGTAGGGAGGAGCTGCTCTTCAGGGTCTGCTCTCTACAAGACTGGAAACATTACAACTCTCAAGCAGTCCCCCATATCCCCACCCCCATCCCCCTGGCCAGGAGCATGTTTGAGACAGGCTGGGCTCTGCTTTTTTGTAGGTTGAACCTGCTGCTGAAATCCCAGCCCCTTGGGTCTAAATTCTCTTGAGTGAGGCTTCCCCTTGTGCTGGGCCCTGCGCCTTGCCCCCTTTCCTTGGGGAAGATAAGCCCTTTAGGAAACCATTTCCTACCCCTGATTAGTTACTTTGTCTTTCAGTCAGTCCTTAATTCCACCTTTGCCTGGGGCAGGGCTGAAAACTGAGAATGCCTGCTGCTTTCTTCAATGGGCTGCTAAAAGAAAGAAAGAAAGAAAGAAAAAAAATCCTTCTTAGTACCAGTCCTCAACTCCTAGATTTGCCAATCAAGAGTCGGAGTTGGTACCCAGCTCTGTGCTCCCCTTTTCTTGGGGCACAGTCCTTTTCTAATATTCTGACTTCAGCTCACTCCAGAACCTGTTTTTGTTCTTTTTTTGTCAGCTCTGCCTTCTCCCTCCTGGGGGAGGCTGCTATAAATCTCTAGGTTTCTTGTTTGTTTTGTAGATTTGTCTGTGTTGGGAGCTGGTATTGAGCAGTCTGAATTCGTCAAACTGATCCACAATTGGAGCTTGGTTGAACTTTCCTTCCCCAGTTCCTAGTAGAGAGGGCTTCTGTTTCCCACCAGGGATAAACTCAGAGTCAGTCTCCTATGCCAGTGGGGAATGGGCACTGAAGAATTTACATGCAATTTTGTGCTATGTTCTTAGCCTTTCTGCTCATTCCATCCTGGTATGTGATGTGCTTCTCGTCACAGAAGTCCTCTAAACAGTTGTGCCAGACAGTTCCTGGCTATTTACTAGCTGCCCTAGAGGATGAACTAAATCCCATACCTCCCTATATTACCATCTTGCCCCGCCTCCTCTAAAGACTATGGTTATGTTGCCATTATTAAGAATAGCTGATACATGAAATTATTAGTGAATTTTAATTTTAGGATGGGGGTTAATTTTACATCCTTATACATTCTTTATTGACATGTATATTAGTTAGGGTTATCTAGAGAAACAGAATCATCATGAAACACTCGCAAATATAGAATTTATAGACGTGTCTCATGTAATCATGGGAGTGCAGAGTCCAAAATCTGCAGGGCAGGCTGTGAAGCCGATGATTCTGATGGAGGGTCTGGACGAACTCCACAGGAGAGGCTCGTCGGCCAAAGCAGGAAGAGAGCCTGTTTCTTGAATCCTCCTTAAAAGGCTTCCAGTGATTAGATTCAGCATCACTCATTGCAGAAGACATGGCCCTTGGCTGATTACAAATGGAATCAGCTGTGGATGCAGCTGACCGTGATCATGATTTAATTGTATGAAATGTCCTCATCACAACAGACAGGCCAGCACTCGCCCAACCAGACAAACAGGTACCACCACTTGGCCAGGTTGACACATGAACCTGACCATGACAACATGTAAAGAAGAGAGCAGATCAGTAAAAGTAAATTCATTTTACTTGTAAATAAAAGCAGAAAGCAGAATTACCTCTAGGGTAATTGCCTAGCTGAAAAGAAATACCTCTTTGATAGTGTGAAACTGTTTTTTCTCAGTGACAGTTTTATCTGTAAGTTGAATAGTTTGTGCTTTACTTTGTCATAATGAGATGAAATGTTTTCTTAGAACCTTCCTGATCTTGGAAGGAAAGGAGACTATTATGATTGTGATTTTGTATTTTAGGTTTATTTTTGCCTTCTCTCAAGGGCAAAAATCCTTAATTTTTCTTTTAACTTTCTTCTGTTCTTTTCTTGTAACTGTTGTCACTTTTTTCAAACTTTCTATTGTGGAAAAGTTAAAATGTATACAAAAATTGAGAAAAAAAAACAATTTATGTAAAACCACATGGAGAGGGTGTGAGGGTAGTTCAGTGGTAGAATTCTAACCTGCCATGCAGGAGACCTGGGTTCGATTCACAGCCTATGTGCTTCCCAAACAAAAACAAAACAAGCCAACAAATGAAAAACCAAATAAAAAAAAAAATTCAACAAATGGTGTTGTGGTAAGGAGGTATTTACATGGAAATGAAAAAATGAAATGTAACCCCCACCATACAGCATACAAAGAAAAAAAATACCGCATGTTTTTATTACAAAGCTTGAACATTTTATTCTGTACCTATTCACTCTCCCTCAACTGTGTGTATTCTTTTTAAAAATAATGGATATGCCTATTGATCTCAAGACATTTACAGTGGACAAACATTTAGATTAAGGCTGGCAATGAAAGGTTATTGGAAGCAGGACATTTTGATATATATGTATACATATAAATGGAATTTTTGTGAATGTCTATAAAACTGTGAGAACTAAAATCATTGCTGCTTTTATTTCTGTTTGTACCATCTCCTGCCCAGTGAAGCAACAGCATGTAGATTATCAGAGTGGTAATGCTGTTAACCTGACTGTGAACAGAGTCGTTTTCTTGACTTCAGGCCAATGGAGAAAGGGAAATCCAAGAAAATGTTATGTGATTGTGGCCACCGTTTTATCTTTTTCTATGAGTCTTTGGATTTCAGATGATAGTGTATGGATAATTTGTTTCTCCATTCCCTAATTGATGTACATTTTGGCTTTCCAGTTTTTGTCTATTGTGAGAATACAGCTGCTGTGAACATTTTTTTTTTTTGGCATATATTTCTTTTGGTGTATATCTGAAAGTGTAATTGTGAGGTCATAGGGTAAGCATACATTTATTTGTTCATATCTTTAATCCAGATTGTTAGACTCTATATGCTTTTTCCAGTAAAAGTGTGTGATTTCCAGTCACTCCATGTCCTTACCAACGCTTGATCATCTCAGTTTTTTTAAAGTTTTAGCCTTTTAGTGAAGTTTTTAAACTGTTGTTGTTTTTACTATCTTTTGACTTTTAAAAAGGTGGTAAAATTTAAATGTAATGAAATATGTATATTGTTTGCAGTTTATTTGAGTTTTGGCAAACACCTATTTAATGATAAGCACATTCAAGATACAGAACATTTCCACCACCCCAGAAAGTTTCCTTATTCTGCTTTTAGTCAGTCACCACCCCCACCCTCAGGTGTCTATCATCAAAAATTGTTCTTAAACTTCATATAAATGGAACCTTAAAATACATACTTCTCTTCTCTTTCATTTCATGTATGGTTCTGATTTTTGTTCATGTTGTTCATTTTGTTCATGAACATATGCATTTATTTATTCATCTGTTAATGCATTTGGATTGTTTCCATTTTATGGGCATTTTGAATAAGCACTTCTGAACATTTGTACACAAAACTTTCTTGTATGCATATGAGCATTTCATTTGCTCCACATCCTGCTCAGTATTTGATCTTGTCAATACTTTTAGTTTTAGACATCTCGTTTGGGTGTTAAATGGTAGTTCATTGTTCATTGTGGTTTTAATTTGCATTTCATGACTAATGTACCTTTTCACATGTTTGTTGGTTACTCTTACAAATTTGGTGAAATGCCTGTTCTAGTATTTTGCCCAATTTTTAATAATTGTTTTATTCCCTTTTTGTTGTTGATTTGAGGATGTATTCTGGGTACACATTCCTAGGTCAAGTATAATGCAATTTTTGCTTCCTGTCTGTTGCTTGCCTTTTCATTTTCTTAAGGGTGTCTTTTGCCATAAATCAAGTGACTGTATATGTTGGATGCATTTCTGAACACAATATTATGTTCTATGTACTCTTGTCTCTCTTTAGGCTATGGCCGATGTATTAGTCATGGTTCTCTAGGGAAACAGAATCAACAGGAGAGATCTGTAAATATGAGACTTTATAAAAGTATCTCACATAACTGTGGGGCTGCACAAGTCCAAATTCTGTAGTACAGGCCTGAGCTGACAGCTCTGACAAAGGTCTTCATTGAATCCCCCAGGAGAGGCTAGCTGGCTGAAGCAGAGAGCTTCTGCCTTCTGAGTTCTTCTTTAAAGCCTTCAGCTAATTAGATTAAACATCACTAATTGTGGAAGATACTCCTTTTGACCAACTGCAGATTTAGTCAGCCATGGATGCAATCAACCTGCTTATGATTTATTAAATATCCTTGCAGTAACAGGCCAGTGCTCGCTTGACCAGATAACTGGGCACCATCACCAGGACAAGTTCACACATGAACCTAATCCTAACAGTCCAGGATGTGATATATATTTGTTAATGTGCCATGTATACTTGCAGTGTCCATTCTGCACTTGTCAGATGTAGTGTTTTATATTTGTTTATTATGTTGATTAATTTGAGTAATTGATTTGGTTCAAATCTGCTTTATTCTTACTGATGTTTTGTTTGTTTATTCTGTTAGTTAGAGATGTGTTTAGATTCAAACATGCTATTATCAAAACCAATTATTGTGGATTGTGGATTAGCTTTCTCTCCTTTAGGTTCTGACAGTTTTTGCTTTATATAGTTTGAAGCTATGCTATTCGGTAGACATACATGTAGAATTATATGGCTTCCAATTGACTCAACCTTTTTGTCAAAAGGCAATGTCCCTTTTTATTTCTCATAATACTTTTTGCTTAAAGTCTATTTTCTCTCCTATTAATGCTATGACATCAGTTTTCCTTCAGTTAGTGTTTGCATCGTGCATCTTTCTCAATTCTTTTATTTTCAACCTGTCTGGGTCTTTATATTTAAAATATGTCTCTTTTTAAATAGTATATAGTTACATTTTGCTTTTAAATCTAGTCTGACAGTCTTTGTCTTTTAATTGGGATATTTAGTCCATTATATTTAGTGTGACTATTGTTTACCATCTTGTGTTTGTTTTCTGTTTGTCTATATGGTCTTTTTTTTCTTTCTTTCCTATCTTTCTTTAAATGGCATGAACATGTATTTTTATTACTCTATCTCCTTTGCTGTTTTTTATCTTATATCTTTTGCTGTGATTCTCTTCCATGATTACACAAGAAATCCCAAAATATACCCTTAACATATTACTGAGGTCCATAAAATTAGAACTTTTACATGACCTATCTTCAAGTTTATTAATCCTCCCTCTTGCTGTTTGCTTTTATACCTATCCAATGAGCTTTTGATTTTAGATATGGTATTTTACAATTCTAGAATATTCATTTGATTCTTATTTAATGGTGTATTTTAAGTGAAAATTCAAATTTATCTTTTTTTATCCATATGTCTACATTTTCTTCTCTTTTTATTTTGAAGTCCTTATCTGCTAATGTCACTCATTAGATCACCTTTGGGTCTACTTCTATTGTGTGCTCTCTCTCTCTTGATTGGTGGCTACTTTTGTTTTGCTACTTTGCATGTCTGATAATTTTAAAATGTGTATTGAACATTGTGGATGAAATGTTGTAGAGGCTTCTTTTGCAGGATATTGAATTCTGTTCTGGCAGGCTGAATAGCTCTTTACCTTTATTCTGTCAAGAACTGGTTTGGTGCTTTGTTAGATGGTTCTCTTTCAGTTTTGTTTATATTTCTGGGGTGTGGGCCTTCTTCCTAAGGTGTGGTAGGTGTGGTCTTTGTGGTATTTCAACTTAATTGGTATCTTCACCTACATCTCTCAACTTTGGCTGGGCTCAGACTTTGAAATTTCTGTCTCCCAGTACTTTTTACCTACCAGGCTTCCTGCAATTTTGTCTTATGCATGTGCAGCCCTGGAGATGACCAAAAATCAGCGAGAATTTCTAAACAGGCTTCTGGTGTTCCCTTACTGTGGTTATCTCCTCTCCAGCACCCTGTACCCCCAAACCTAGCCACCTTTGCTCAGAACTCTGATGTCATTTTTTTCTACCCAGTGAGATCATTGTTTCCTGTTCCCTGAACTTTAGTTAAATGCCGAAGTTCCAGAAAATGCTTTCAGAGAAAAATTTAGGTGAACTCTGAGTTACCTCATGTACTTCTTCTTTGTCAGTAATTGCAACCTTGTGCTGATTACATTCCTGTGCCTGTAACTATTGTGTTATATATTTTACCTTGATTTTAAAGTTATTTATGGTTGGCTGAGTAAGTCTAATAGCAGCTATGTTCTGTGACCAGAATATTAAATACCTCCATTTTCTCCTGAAGATAGTTTAACTGCTTTTTAATTCAGATTTATTGCTTTAGATTTTATTTACGAAGAAACTCTTTGGTCTGATTGTCACTATGCACTATGTTTTTTATTTCATAGAAACAGTATTAATTGGGAAAACAACTTGTGTCAGTTAACTTAGTATAAATAATTATTGTGCTTTTTGTGTTTCAAGGAATCATCTGTTACAGTTTGCCCTGGAATCACCACCCATATCTCCTGCTTCCTCCTCTTCAAAGAACCTTGCTCTCAAAGTGCATAATCCTCTTGCCTCCAGATATTCTCTAAAGCAGGGGAGCAGGTTAATGGATAATTTCTTAATCAGAGAAATTGGTGATCCTGCATCAGATTTGTTGATAAAAGGAAATGAAAGGAAATTCAACTCTCAAAAAGAGGCAAGCACTTATGCAGAGACCAAAGAGACAGCTTCTCTGGAAAAGATAACTTCAGGCCCTTCAGGGGCTAATGTTCCTGAGTCACCCTCTACATCTACCTTGAAACAAGTTACTAAAGGTAGGAATATATTTTCCTATGTGGCATGGAAATCTTCTTGTGCCACATGACGTTAGAATAAATAGGCAGCATTTTTAAAGGGAAGGGAATGAGAAAGCAAGTTAGATTTCATCTTTTCACAATCCTAGAGAATGACATAAGCATTGCTTTGAAATATGTTTATTCTTTTTCTCTCTCATGGAATAGGAATTCAAGGTGATCACTATGAAAATGAAGCAATTTTGATCCACACTTGGAGCATTGCAATAGTTTTCTATTTGCCAACTTTTGAATTCCTCCTGATCCTGTCTGTCATATCTAGTTTAATCTTAAAGAGCTATTTTTATCTTATCATACCACTGCTTGAATTCCTTCAGTGTATGTTGCATCAAGTCCAAGCTGTTCTGCCTGGCATTTAAAGTCTTTGACAATATAGCCCCCTACTCTTCTGGTCCAGCCTTGTTTCTCACCTCTTGCTCTCTGAAATTGCTCTGCTCTAGCCACGCTGATTTCCCCAACGTTCTTATACACTTTACTCATAGATGTTTCCAGGTCTTTGATTAAGAAGTTTAAACTGCTGAAACGTTTGTCTCAACACCAAGGATTGGCAAAATATGACCTGCAGACCAAATCTGGCTTGCCATCTTCGTGTGTGTGTGTGTGTGTGTGTGTGTGTGTTGTATGGTGGGGGTCACTTTTCATTCTTTTTCCATATGGCTATTCCATTTTTGCAGCACCATTTGTTGAAATTTTTTTTTTTGGGGGGGAGGGGGAAGCGCATGGACCAGGAATCAAACCTGGGTTTCCCACATGGCAGGCAAGAATTCTACCACTGAGTTACCCTTGTACCATCCTCCATCTATTTATTATAAAAATAGAAGTTTACTGGAACATAGTTATGCCCACTTGTTTATTGTCTTCGGCTGCTTTCACACTACAGCAGCACAGTTGAGTAGTTATAACAGAGATGTATGACCCACAGAGCCTAAAGTATTTACTATCTGATCCTTTAGTGAAGTTGTTTAACGACCACTGTTCTGGATCTTTGACTTTACCCAGATCCTACTATTCTTTGGTTATTATGCCAAACAGTGTTGATTTCTCACATCACTAAAGTGCTGTAACCCTTATTTTCTGGACAGATTTTAGTATAATTTGCTTAGCTGTTTAACAAATGTGTTAGCTTGTTTAACCTTTTGTTTCTGTGTCTTGCCATTAAAGATGAAAGCACCTTTGAACTTTGGTATTCATATCACCTCCTATACAGGGCTCTTGATGTTTATTAAACTTAGATTTAAATTAGTTTTCTAGTACTCAAGTGCTTATATTTCATAAGAGTATATACATTTTACTTAATTTCGTAGCATATCTCATGACCAAGAAAATTCTTGGTCAGTCTTTTTATCAATTGACAGTTAACTTTTTTCTCCTAACAGAGGCATTTTCCAAATGAAATCTTACAATACTTTAACATATAAAATAGATGAAATTGGCCCTACTGCATTCAAGTAAGGAAGGAAGTCCTGGAGATGCACTGCTCAACCTGACCTCCTCTTTATCCACTGTGGCGTCTAGGCCCTTAGATGCCTCCACTGATCCCTACAACTCTGTGAAACAGTTTGAAAACTAATACATTTCCTAATCTTAACATTGCATTTGTAATCATTGACAAAATTGAACAGTAGTTGATCCAACCCAATAAACACTTTAATGTGACTGCACATATTCCTTTTCCTCTCCCACTGCCAGGTGTGTCTTACTCAAGTTTTTATTATTTCTGTGCTTAATTTAGGGAAATTAGGCTTAGGAAAATTTAAGATTAGATTTGTAGTTTCGCCACATTTTGGTAGAAAAGATTTAACCAAAGCATTTTGTAATAGATGAAATTCCAACTTTATTTTCAGTCTCCTCCTCTAGGCCCAGGATTCTAATTGTGTGACTTCTCACAATTTAGCCATTACCATAGTCACCAGTCTGTTTCATTCCTTTCACCTAATGGGTCATTCTTTTTCTCTAGTGCTTTTCTAACCATGTTAAGGTTGTGATTCTGTTTATTTATTTTTTTATCTTATTTGCTGAAAGATACCAGGTTATCTAATTTTTCCCATTCTAAAAGCAATTAATTTTCTTATCTTTTTTTTTTTTTAAATTACAGTGGATTGTCCTGTTTGCGGGGTTAATATTCCAGAAAATCATATTAATAAGCACTTGGACAGCTGTTTGTCACGTGAAGAGAAGAAGGAAAGCCTCAGAAGGTAAGAAAGTTAAGCATAGCAATTGAGCTACTTTAGCTGTACTTTATAAATGTGGAAAAAAAAGTCCAGTATTCATTGTGATGACCAGCTCTTCTATTCCCTTTCCTCCTTTGTTATTCCTTTAATCATGCTGGCCAACACTTCTTTTCTCTCTCTTTCTCCTTCTTTCCTCAATTCCCAGTTTTCCACACATAGTTAACTGTATTAAATATTTAAACTTCTGATAAAATTTGCATAACAGGAACTTTAATGACTTAAAATTCAATTCTTTTATAAAACTTATTTTCTTCTCTTAGAATTTTAGAATTATTTTAAAGCCTCTCAGCTCAAGAAAAAGAGTTTAGACTCTAGATATAGAACATATAAAATCTTTTTCTGGTTCTTAGAATGCTCAGAATTTTTTGTTCTTTGTTTTTATTTTTTATTGTGGTAGGGTATATATAACTCAAAATTTCCCATTTTAACCAATTTCTTTTATATGGTTCAGTGTTAATAATCACACTCACAATATTGTGCTACCATCACTACCATCTTTTACCTCAACTTTTTCATCACCCACAACAGAGACTCTTTACCAATTAAACAATAACTCCCCATTCCCCCTTCCCTCCCTGCAGCCCACGATAACCTCCAGTCTACTTTCTATCTCTACATTTGCTTATTCTAAGTACTTCATATATGTGAAATCATAGAATATTTCTCCTGTGTCTGATCTATTTCACGCAACCTGATGTCTTCAGGGTTCATTCATGTCATAGCATGTTTCACAACTTCATTCATTTTATGGCCAAATAGTATTCTGTTGTATTATTTAATCGCATTTTGTTTATCTGTTTATCAACACTTGGTTAAAATTGTGAATAATGCTGCTATGAACGTTAGTGTACAAATAATCTGTTCTAGTCCCTGCTTTCAGTTCTTTGGGGTATGATTGCTGGGTCATAATTATAATTCTCTGTTCAACTTTCTGAGGAACTGCCAAGGTGATTTCCATGGTGGCTGTACCATTTTACACTTCCACCACATCTTTTCAACACTGGTCACATACATGAATCTTTGATATTTTTTAAGTTTCCACAACACCCTGATAAGCCATCTCTTGTATCTAGTTGACAAACCTTAGCCCATTCTCTGTAAATTCATATCAGAGTTGATTAAAAAAATCACTAATCCTTTTGAAGTTCTCAGATTCTGAGACCCCTTAAATGCATTTCTCACTTTTGTTAACTCATGAAAGAAAGATACATATCATTTTCATGTTTGTGGAAACATTTGTCAGTATCCATATCTTAAAATTCTGGAGAGAACTTACTGATTTCTGCTGGTGCTTTTTACTGTAAATGCCAGTGAATAGTGCAGCTCTTCATTAGAATTTCATGGTCATAAAATTAATCATCTGCCCTTGATAAAATAAATGTTTTAGGTAAAGACTTAATGAATTGTTTTTCACTGTGCATTTTTACAAACTGCTACCTACTGTGATTTTATTTGGTCATAATTTTGTCAGTCTTATAGAATCTAGTGGGCTGTCATTGTAAGAACAGTTTCCAGAAAAATGTAATCTGAGCTTTTGCAGTTCTTTACACAGTTAAGTGATTTTCTCTTGCTTTCACACTTTTTTTAAATTATTTAGCTAGGAATGTACTGCTGGCTAATAGAGAAATGTTCGGTTGGTTTTAGTCTATACTCAACTGTAATATTTTTCTAAGTGTGATTTTTGCACCATTTGCATTATACTTATCCTGGGGAACCTTGTTAAAATTTAGATTTTAGATATCCACTTTGTCCTTGAATCCTAAATGGTGTGGTAGAGAAGGGGAATGAGAATCTTCTTTTTTAAACAGGCTCTCCAGGTCATTTCCAGATATACTAGTCTGGGAAGCACAGCCTTGTATGAACTAGTTAATGCCAATCTTTTGTAAATCTTGTTCTTTGGATAAACCTATTAGTTTCAAGTTTCTGTGAACTTTTGTTGTTTTTTAAATTTTTCCCGTTTATTTTTTATGTTTTTACTTATATATGTATATATGTAGTTTTTTTTTAAAAGTTTTTGTTGTGGTAACTTGCACAATCTAAAATTTCCCATTTTAACTACTTTTTATTAATTTTCACCTAACCCTTCAGTATTTTTCATTTTCAAATTATTGCAGTTGTATTTTTTTAAGCAACTAATTGCCATAGTATTGAACTAGGCGATGTGCTTAGAGAACCGTGCTATAATCAAATTATTAGACAAACCCACTAAAGGGTTCCCATTTATAAGATTATCTCAAGTCATTGAAACTTTTAGGTAGCTTGAATTCTATTCCATTTTAAGAAATAGTGTTCATTAACTATTCTTTGGAGAGGGTAGGAGAAAGTAATTTGTCTTTGTTTTATTTAAAATTGTGGCTTTGTGCTTACCACTATTACTTATGTAAATAGAGAGAAAAGTCAGGTGCTGATTTTGCTAATAAACTTCTTCTAATGCCTTATATATTCATAACATAATTGATATTAAAGAGACCAAAATCATGTTATATTTTTTAGTTATTGTTTTCCATTTATTCTTTTGCCTGTGGTCTTTGAAGATGATGCCACAAGAATACTATGTACATGCCAACTTTGTGTTTTCTTTCTTCAGTGGTGGTAATGAGTTGAGTAAAGCTGACCATCCTAACAGGCCTTCTGTTATTATTCATGTAGTGGCTTTGCAGATTTATTGCTTGGAGCTTGAGGAGTACGTTTGCCTGTGGAACTGAATTTTTTAAGAAGCTATATGTGATAATATATCCTTAAATCCATAGCCTAACCGTCAGTAGATTTGCACTCTTATCTTCTGAGGTAACTTGTTTGTACAGGGATTTTGCTTGAAAACCATAGTCAAATTTTAGGAAAAGTATGCTTTAAAGAGGTGGAGAATTGAATAGCTCCACATAAATGTGATTTTAAGTTAACATCTCATAGCATTTGGGCAATGGAGCCTTCTTCATGAATCTGAAGTCTACATTGTTTGGCCTGACCTCTTTCTGAGACTGAAGTTGCTATTTCTGGCTTTTACCCAGATATCACTATCTGAATGTACCACTGGCACCTCAGATATTTCATGTCCAACTCTGTCAGCTTTATCCACTGTTAACTTGATCCTTTTCCTCTCTTCCCTTTTTTCTTTAGTGGTTCTAATATTTTCCCAATCACTCAGATTTTGAGTCAGAAGGTAAATTAGTGTTTTAGGGAAAGAGCATTTGATAATTCACAATAATACTCTGTGATCTCTTTTTTTTCAGCTCTGTTCACAAAAGGAAGTCATTGCCCAAAACTGTGTATAACTTGCTCTCCGATCGTGACTTAAAGAAAAAGCTAAAACAGCATGGGTTGTCTGTTCAAGGAAATAAACAACAACTCATTAAAAGGCACCAAGAATTTGTACACATGTACAATGCTCAGTGTGATGCTTTGCAACCTAAATCAGGTAAAGTAATAAACCAATGAGTTATACTTATCCTCTGGATAAAGCATTTTTGTGTAGTTCAGGTATTGTAAACCATAAGACAATAGAAAAAAAATTTTAATGAATACATTTTTTCACTTTAACCATTTTAAGTGGACAATTCTTTGACATTAAGAACAATTATAATATTGTATTATTTTCACCACTGTTTCTAGACTATTTTCATCATCCCAAATAAAAACACATACTCATTTACCAATAACTCCCCATTCTTCCTCTTTCCCACCCATGGTAACCATTATTCTGCTTTCTGTCTTTATGAATTTGCTTATTCTAAGTATTTCTTCTAAGAGAAATCATGCAATAATTGTCCTTTTGTGTCTGGCCTATTTCAATCAACATGACGTCTTCAGGGCTCATCCATATTGTCACATGTACCAGCACTTCTTTTCTTTTTATGGCTGAATAGTATTCCGTTGTATGCATATATCACATTTCCTTATCCAGTCATCTATTGACAGACATTTGAGTTGCTTCTACCTTTTGGCTGTTGTGAATAATACTGCAGTGAATATTGTTGTACACATATCTGTTCTTGTCCCTGCTTTCAATTCTTAGGGTATGTACCTAGGCGTGGAATTGCCAGGTCATATGATAATTCTATGTTTAACTTCCTGAGGAACTGCCAGACTGTTTTCCAAAGCAACTGTACCATTTGATGTTCCTACCAATAATGTATGAGGATTCCTATTTCTTTGCATCCTTGCCAATACTTTTCAGTTTTTTATATAATAGCCATCCTAGTGGATATGAAGTGGTGTCTCAGTATAGTTTTAATTTGTACTTCTCTAATGCTTATTGATCATATGAATATCTTCTTTGAAGAAATGTCTGTTCAAATCTTGGGCCCATTATTTAGGGTTGTCTGTCTTTTTAAGTTATAGGTGTTCTTTATATATTCCAGATATTAAACCTCATATTGGATATATAGTTTCCATGTGTTTCCTCCCATTCTGTAGATTGTCTTTTTACTTTCCTGATAATTTCCTTTGATATACAAGAGTTTTAAATTCTGATGAAGACCATTTTATTTTTTGCTTTATTTCTTGTCCTTTTGGTGTAAAATCTAAAACTCCATTGCCATTGCCTTGTGCAAAGTCCTGAAGATACTTCCCTGTGTGTGTGTGTGTTTTAAGAGCTTTATACTATTAGCTCTTACTTTTAGTTTTCATCCATTTTTATTTAATCTTTGTATATCATGAGAGGTAGAAGTCCACATTTATTCTTTTGCCTGTGGCTTTCCTGTTGTCCTAGCACAGGAAAGTAAAGAGGCTGTTCTTTCCCCATGGAGTGGACTTCGGCACCTTTGTCAAAAATCAGCTGCCCATAGATAATATGGAGTTGTTTTTGGACCCTCAGTTCTGTCCCATCGGCTATCCTTATGCCAGTACCACATTGTATTAATTATTGTAGCTTTGTAGTAAGTTTTTAAATCAGGAAGTGTGAGTATTCCAACTTTGTTCTTTCTTTCCAAGGTTGCTTTGGCTATTTGGGGCACCTTGCAATTCCATATGAATTTGAGGATCAGCTTTCCCTTTTCTGTAGAACAGGCTGCAGGAATTTTGATAGGGATTGCATTGAATTTTTACATTGCTTTTGGCTGTATTGACATATTAAGTTTTCTAATTCATGAACATGAGGTGCCATTCCATTTATTTAGGTCCTTAATTTTTTTCTGCAATGTTTTGTAGCTCTCATTGTACAAGTATTTTACCTTCTTGGTTAAATTTATTTCTAAGTTTTATTCTTTTAGATGATATTGTAAAAAGAATAATTTTCTTGATTTCCTTTACAGTTTGTTCATTAGTGGTGTATAGAAACCCAGCTTACATCTGTGGATTTGTCTTGTATCCTTCAACTTTGCTGAATTTGTTCATTAGTTTTAGTAGCTTTCTTGTGGATTTGTTAGGGTTTTCTATATATAGGATTATGCCATCTGTGAATAGGGATAATTTTACTTCTTTTCTGATTTGGATGCCTTATACTTCTTTCTCCTGCCTGTTTGCTCTGGCTAGAACTTGTACAGTGTTGAATAGCAACGGTGACAGTGGACATCCTTGTCTTCTTTCTCATCTTAGAGGGAAAGGTTTCAGTCTTTCACCATTGAGTATGATATCAGCTATGGGTTTTTCATACAGGCTTTTATCAAGTTGGGAAAGTTCTCTTCTATTCTGACTTTTCTGGGTGTTTTTACCATGAAAAGTTGTTCAATTTTGTCAAATACTTTCTCACTGTCAATTGAGATGATCATGTGTTCTTTTTCCTTTATTCTGTTAAGGTACTGTATTACATCACTTGATTTACTTTGTCATCTTTGCATTCCTGGAATAAATCCCACTTGGTCATGGTGTATAATCCTTTTAGTATACTGTTAGATTTGATTTGCCAGTATGTTGTTGCAGACTTTTTGCATCTATGTTCTTAATGGATATTAGTTTGAATTTTTCTTTTTTTGTGCTGTCTTTATCTAGTTTTCATATCAGGGTGCTGCTGATCTCCTAGAATGAGTTAGGACGTATTCTTCCTCTTCTCTTTTTTGGTAGAGTTTGAGAAGGATTAGTGTTAATGCTTCTTTTAATGTTTGTTAGAATTCAGTACTGAAGCCATCGAGTCCTGGCCTTTGCTTTCTTGAGAGCCTTTTTTTTTCTTTAATTTTTATTAATAAAACCAATCCACATACAACACGAACATTCTTAATGTATGAACATTTCATACTTGGTGTGCAGTCAGTGGCTCACAGTATGATCACTTAGTTACATATTCATCACCATGACCATTTCTCGGAATATTTACATCACTCCAGAAAAAGAAATAAAAAGAAAAAAGAAGAAACTCATACTTACCATACCCCTTACCCATCCCTCTCATTGACCACTAGTATTTCCCTCTACCCAATTTATTTTAACATTTGTTCCCCCTATTATTTATTTATTTTTAATCCATATTTTTTCCTCATCTGTCCATACTGTAGATAAAAGGAGCTTCAGAATAAGGTTTTCACAATCACACAGTCATGTTGTGAAAACTGTATCATTGTACAATCATCTTCAAGAAACGTGGCTATTGAAACAAAGCTGTACTGTTTCAGGCACTTCCCTCTAGCCTCTCTAATACGCTTTAAACTAAAAAGGGGTTATCTATATAATGTGTAAGAATAACCTCCAGTATAAACTATCGACTCTGTTTGAAATCTCTCAGCCACTGACACTTTATTTTGTCTCATTTCTCTCTACCCCCTTTCAGTCAAGGTTTTCTCAATCCCTTGATGCTGAGTCTCAGCTCATTCTAGGATTTTTGTCCCACGTGGCCAGGAAGGTTTACACCCCTGGGAGTCATGTCCCACGTGGGAATGGGGTGGGCAGTGGGTTTGCTTGCCGTGTTGGCTGAGAGATAGGCCACATCTGAGCAACAGAAGAGGTTCTCTGGGGGTGACTATTAGGCCTGATTTTAAGTAGGCTTAGCCTATCCTTTGTGGGGATAAGTTTCATATGAACAAACCCCAAGATTGAGGGTTCAGCCTATTGACTTTGTTGTCCTCACTGCTTGTAAGAATATCAGGTCTACTCTAAAAGGGAACTTGAATTTTCCCTCTCTCTCACCGTTCCCCCAAGGGGACTTTGCAAATACTTTTTTATGCACTGTTCAAATCACTCTGGCATTTATTGGGGCATCACTCTGGACAAACCTACACAATCTCATGCTTTACTCAAGGTTCCATGCACTTATGGTGTTCAATTAAACTGTTCATATAAGTTATATTAGAAGATGCACCAGTCAAAATATAAATTTTGCACCAAATAATCATTTTTTGCTTTAGTCTCAAACACATAAGTTAAAGTTTTAAGATATGAATGACCATCTATTTTCAACTCCCTGCAATATTTACATAACTTTGTTATTCCTCATGCAAAAACATTTTTTAATTTGTACATTTAATCACTATCATTGTACACTCTAGGCATTCCTAGATTATACCATCTCAGTCTTTATCATCTATCTTTCCTTCTAATTTCATTTGTGCCCTCAGCCCTCCTCCCTCTGTCATTCTCACATTCAGCTTCATTCAGTGTACTAACATTATTGTACTACAATTAGTTAGTATTGTGCTATCCATTTCTGAATTTTTACAATCAGTCCTGTGCACAGTCTAATTCAGTTCCAATTACCCAGTATCTACCCTATTTCTAACTCCTGATGACCTCTGTTCTTACCTGAAATTCTCCAAGTTCATTCATTAATATTAGTTCATATCAATGAAACCATACAGTATTTGTCCTTTTGTTTCTGGCTAATCTCACTCAGCATAATGTCCTCAAGGACCATCCATGATATTACATACTTTGTAACTTTATTCTGTCTTACAATTGCATATATTCCATTGTATGTGTATTCCACAGCTTGTTTAGCCACTCGTCTGTTCATGGATATTTGGCTGTTTCCATCTCTAGGCAATTGTAAATAATGCTACTATAAACATTGGTGTGTAAATGTCCATTTGTGTCCTTGCCCTCATGTTCTCTGAGTAGATACCTAACAATGGTATTGCTGGATCATATGGCAATTCCATACTTAGCTTCCTGAGGAACTGCCAGACTGCCTTCCACAGCGGTTGTACCATTTGATATTCCCACCAACAGCGGATAAGTGTGCCTCTTTCTCCACATCCTCTCTAGCACTTGTCATTTTTTGTATTATCGATAATGGCTATTTTAGTAGGTGTGAGATGATATCTCATTGTGGTTTTGATTTGTATTTCCCTAATAGCCAGGAAAGCTGAGCATCTTTACATGTGCCTTTTGGCCATTTGTATTTCCTCTTCTGAGAAGTGTCTGTTCATGTCTTTCGCCCACTTTGTACTTGGGTTGTTTGTCTTTTTGTTGTTGAGTTGAACAATCTCTTTATATATTCTGGATACTAGACCCTTATCTGATATATTGTTTCCAAATATTGTCTCCCATTGTGTAGGCTGTCTTTTTACTTTCTTGACAAAGTTCTTTGATGCACAAAAGCGTTTAATTTTGAGGCTGTTCTAGTTTGCTAGCTGCCGGAATGCAACACACCGGAGACGGATTAGCTTTTAATAAAAGGGGATTTATTTCATTAGTTCTTCAGAGGAAAGGCAGCTAAGTGTCAACTGAGGTTCTTTCTGTGTAGGAAGGCACAGGGTGATCTCTGCTGGCCTTCTCTCCAGGCCTCTGGATTCCAACATCTTTCCCCTGGGTGATTTCTTTCTGCATCTCCAAAGGCCTGGGTTGAGCTGTGAGTGCTGAGATGAGGTATGCTGAGCTACTTGGGCTGTGCTACATTGAGCTCTCTCATTTAAGCACCAGCCAGTTAAATCAAACATCATTCATTACAGCAGGCACGCCTCTTAGCTGACTGCAGATGTAATGAGCAATAGATAAGGTTCACGTACCATTGGCTCATGTCCAAGCAACAGAACTAGGTACCTTCACTTGGCCAAGTTGACAGCTGAATCTAACTACCACAGGGGCTCAGCCTATTGCTTTGGTTGTCCCCACTGCTTGTGAGAATATCAAGAATTCTCCACTTGGGGAAGTTGAATTTTCCCCCTTTCTCACCATTTCCCCAAGGGGACTTTGCAAATATTTTTTTAACTATTGTTCAAATCACTCTGGGATTTATTGGGGCATTTTTAAATTTGTACATTTAGTCACTATCATTGGCATTCCTAGATTATACCATCTCAGTCTTTATCTTCTTTCTTTCTGATTTCATTTGTGCCCCCAGCCCTCCTCCCTCTATCATTCTCACATTCAGCTTCATTCAGTGTTCTAACATAATTATATTACAGTTAGATAGTATTGTGCTATTCATTTCTGAATTTTTACAATCAGTCCTGTTGCGCAGTCTGTATCCCTTCAGCTCCAATTACCCAATATCTTACCCTGTTTCTATCTCCTGATGGTCTCTGTTACCAACTGAAATTCTCCAAGTTTATTACTAATGTCAGTTCATATCAGTGAGACCATACAGTATTTGTCCTTTTGTTTCTGGCTAATGTCACTCAGCATAATGTCCTTAAGGTCCATCCATGTTATTACATACTTCATAACTTTATAGAATTGGCATCTTAACTATATTTAGTCTTCCAATCCATGAACATAGTATGCCGTTCTGTTTTTTTAGGTCTTCTGTGATTTCTTTTAGCAATTTCTTGTAGTTTTCTTTGTATAGGTCTTTTGTATTCTTAGTTAAATTCATTTCTAAATATTTTATTCTTTTGGTTGCATTTGTAAATGGAATTTTTTTCTTGATTTCCCCCTCAGATTGTTCATTACTAACGTATAGAAACATTACAGATTTTTGAGTTTTGACCTTGTAACCTGCCACTTTGCTATACTCTTCAGATAGTGCTAGTAGTTTTGCTGTGGATTTTTCGGGGTTTTTGACATATAGTATCAGATCATCTGCAAACAGTGAGAGTTTTACTTCTTTCTTTCCAATTTTGATGCCTTATATTTCTTTTTCTTATCTAATTGCTCTTGCTAGAGTTTCCTACATGATATAGAATAACAGTGGTGATAGTGGACATTCTTGTCTTGTTCCTGATCTTAGGGGGTTCTCAGTTTATCCCCATTTAGGATGATACCTGTGGGTTTTTCATACATTCCCTTTATCATGGTGAGGCAGTTCCCTTTTATTCCTATCCTTTGAAGTGTTTTCAACAAGAAAGGATGTTGAATTTTGTCAAATGCCTTTTCTGCATCAATCGAGATGGTCATGTGGTTTTTCTGCTTTGATTTGTTGATATGGTGTATTAGTTGATTTTCTTATGTTGCACCATCTTGCATACCCTGGGTGAATCCTATTTGGTTGATGTATAATTCTTTTAATATGCTTCTGAATTTTATTTGCAAGATTTTTGTTGAGGATTTTTGCATCTGTATTCATTAGAGAGATTGGTCTGTAATTTTCTTTTCTTGTAGTATTTTTATCTGGCTTTGGTATGAGGGTGATGTTGGCTTCATAGAATGAATTTATATAGCCTTCCTGCCTCTTCAGTTTGTTTGAAGAGTTTGAGCAGGATTGGTACTACTTCTTTCTTGAATATTTGGTAGAATTCACATGTGAAGCCATCTGGTCCTGGACTTTTCTTTTTTGGGAGCTTCTTAATGACCAAGTTAATTTCTTTACTTGTGATTGGTTTGTTGCGGTCATCTATTTCTGCTCAAGTCTTTCTAGGAAGTTGTCCATTTCATCTATGTTGTTTAGTTTATTAGCATAAAGTTGTTCATAGTATCCTCTCATTACTGCTTTTATTTCTGTCAGTAGTTATGTCTCCTCTTCCATTTCTGATTTTATTTATTTGCATCCTCTTCTTTTTTTTTGTCAACCTTGCTAAGAGTCCATCAATTTTACTGATTTTCTCATATAATCAGCTTTTGGTTTTGTTGATTTTCTTGATTGTTTTCATGTTCTCAACTTTATTTATTTCTGCTCTAATCTTTATTATGTCTTTCCTTTAGCCTGCATTCGGGTTAGTATGCTGTTCTTTCTCTAGTTCTTCCAAGTGAACAGTTAATTCCTCAATTTTTGCCCTTTTTTGATATAGGCGTTTAGGGCAATAAATTTCCCTCTTAGCACACCTTTGCTGCATCACATAAATTTTAACATGTTATGTTTTCATTTTCACTTGCCTCAAAATATTTACTGATTTCTCTTGTAATTTCTTCCTTGACCCACTGGTTGTTTAAGAGTGTGTTATTGAGCCTCCACATATTTGTGAGTTTTCTGGTGCTCTGCCTATTATTGATTTCCAACTTCATTCCTTTATGATCCAAGGAAGTGTTTTGTATGATTTCAATCTTTTTAAATTTATCAAGACTTGCTTTGTGACCCAGCATATGGTCTGTCCTTGAGAATGATCCATGAGCGTTGAGAGAAAGGTATATCCTGCTGTTGTGGGGTGTAATGTTCTATAGATGTCTGTTAAGTTTAATTCATTTATTATATTATTCAAGTTCTCTGTTTCTTTTTTGTTCCTCTGTCTAGATGTTCTGTCCATTGATGAGAGTGGGGAATTGAAGTCTAACTATTTTGGTAAATATGTGTATTTCTCTTTTCAGTGTTTGCCTCATGCATTTTGGAGCACTCTGGCTCAGTGCATAAATATTTTTGATTGTTATGTCTTGTTGAATTATTCCTTTTATTAATACATAGTGTCCTTCTTTGTCTCTTTTAATTGTTTTACATTTGAATTCTAATTGGATATTAGTGTAGCTACTCCTGCTCTTTTCTGATTGTTGTTTGCATGAAATATGTTTTCCCAACCTTTCACTTTCAACCTGTGTTTGTCCTTGGGTCTAAAGTGTGTCTCTTGTAGACAGTATACAGATGGGTCCTGTTTTTAATCCATTCTACTAGTCTATGTTTTTTGATTGGGGAGTTTAATCCATTAACATTTAGTGTTATTACTGTAAGGGCAGTGCTTTCTATTACCATTTTGCCTTTTGGATTTGATAAGTCATATCTAATTATTCCTCTTTTTACCTTTAGTAAAAATAGTCTTCATTTCTATACTCTTCTCCACACCTCTTTCTCATGTCTTTTCCTATCTATCTCTTCTGCCCCATTTAGTATTTCTTGCAGAGCCAGTCTCTTGGTCAGAAAGTCTCTCAGTAATTTTTTGTCTGAAAATGTTTTAATTTCCACTTTTTTTTTTTTATATGGGCAGGCACCAGGAACCGAACCCAGGTCTCTGGCATGGCAGGGGAGAACTCTGCCTCTTGAGCCACTGTGGCCCGCCCCCTTCATTTTTGTAGGACAGTTTTGTTGGATATGGAAATCTTGGTTGGCAGTTTTTCTCTTTTAGATCACTGTCTTCTTGCCTCCATGGTTTCTGCTGAGAAATGTACATGTAGTCTTATTGGGCTTTCCTTGTATGTGATGGATTGCTTTTCTCTTGCTGCTTTCAAAATTCTCTCTTTTTCTTTGGCATCTAACATTCTGATTAGTGAGTGTCTTGGAGTATGTCTACTTGGATCTGTTCTGTTTGGGGTACGCTGTACTTCTTGAATCTGTAATTTTATGTCTTTCATTAAAGTTGGGAAATTTTCAGTGATAATTTCCTTCATTAATCTTACTCTTCCTTTTCCTTTCTCTTCTCCTTCTGGGACACCACAACACATATATTCATGTGCTTCATGTTGTCATTCAATTCACTGAGTCCCTGCTCATATTTTCCCATTCTTTTCCCTATATTTTCTTTTGCCTGTTGGATTTCAGATGTCCCTTCCTCCAGTTCAATAATCCTATCTTCTGCCTCTTGAAATTTAGCATTCTAGTTTTCCATTGTTTTTTTTTTGTCTCTTCTACTCTGCCTTTTATTCCTAAAGTTCTGTGATTTGTTTTTCAGACTTTCAATTTCTTCTCTTTATTCATCCATTGCCTTCTTTATATCCTCCCTCAGTTTGTTGATTTGATTTTTGACGAGGTTTTCCATGTCTGTTCAAACATCCTGAATTAATTGTTTCAACTCCTGTTATCTTGTTTGAATTGTATGGCCCTTTGACTGGGACATATTTTCAATTTTCCTAGTATGATTTGTTATTTTTTGCTGGCGTCTAGACGTTTAATTTCCTTAAGTAGTTTATTTTGGAGATTGTTTTCACTCTTTTATCTAGGATGTTCTTGTTGGATGGCTTTGTTCTCTATCTGTTCTTTGACACTCAGTTCAGTTTATTCTAGAACTCTAGCATAGGTTTTGTTTAATGGATCAGAATTTTTCAGTTGTTTTCTTGTTTCTTGTCCTGCCTGTATGATGCATTTTTTTTTTCCTTACGAGGTGTTCTAGTTTGCTAGCTGCTGGAATGCAATATACCTGAAATGGAATGGTTTTTAAAAAGGGGAATTTAGTAAGTTGCAAGTTTACTGTTCTAAGGCTGAGATAATGTCCCAATTACAACAAGTCTATAGAAATGTCCAATCAAAGGTATCCAGGGAAAGATACCTTGATTCAAGAAGGCCGATGAAGTTCAGGGTCTCTCTCTCATCCAAGAAGGCACATGGTGAACATAGGGTTCCTCTCTCATCTGGAAAGGCACATGGTGAGCACAGCATCATCTGCTAGCTTTCTCTCCTGGCTTCCTGTTTCATGAAGCTCCCTGGGAGGCGTTTTCCTTTTTCATCTCCAAAGGTTTCTGGCTTGTGGGCTCGCGTGGTTATGTCATTCTTCTCTGGCTCTCTCTGAATCGCTCTCATTCTCTAAAATGTTTCCTCTTTTATAAGACTCCAGAAACTTCTTAAGACCCACCCAAATGGGTGGAGACTTGTTGTCGTCTAATCCAGCGTAATAGCAACTCTTGATTAAATCACATCTCCAGGGAGATGATCTGATTACAGTTTCAAACATACAGTATTGAATAAGGATTATTCTACCATTTTACAAAATGGGATTTTGATTAAAACATGACTTTTCTAGGGTTCATACATCCTTTCAAAACAGCACAAGAGGGTTTACTTAGATATTGTAGACCCCAGTCAGACTTTCCCAGACCAGACTGGCCTCCTCTCTGGAGGAAAGAGTCACCTACATCAGTTTTCCCTGAGGGTGTGACCCCGCAAGTTGACAGGGTTTCCTATGAAGGAAACTCTAGACTCTGTGTTTTTTCTGTCCTGCCCAGTA
>PVIY010020631.1:0-43740 GCA_004026745.1 Myrmecophaga tridactyla
CGTCTAGGCATTTAATTACCTTAATTAGTTTATTCTGGAGATTGTTTTCACTTTTTTTACCTAAGATTTTCTTGCTGGATGACTTTGTTATCTATCTGTTCTTCGACATTCAGTTCAGCTTTTTCTGGACCTAGATTAGGTTTTGTTTAACAGATCAGAATTTTTCAGTTCTTGTTTTCTTGTTTCTTGCCCTATCTGCATGGTCCCTTTTTCTTCCCCTCCTTAGGAGAGTCTACTAGGTATTATAAACCCCAGTCAGATTTTCCCAGACCAAACTGGCCCTCCTCTCAGGAGGAAAGAGTCACCTGCCTCAGTTTCCCCTGAAGAGACCCAGCAGATTGAAAGGCTTTCCTATGAAGCCTCTGGGCTCTGCATTTTTCCTATCCTGTCAGTATGTGGTGCTTTTCTGTCTGCAGGTCTCACCAGCATAAGGTAATGTGGTACCTTTAACTTTAGCATACTCTCCCTGCTGGCAGTGTGGTTGAGACAGAGGAGAGGTTGTGGGCTGGATTTAATTGCTTCACTTTTCCAGACACTGGAGTCTGAACTCCTTGAGGGAGGGATTCCACCTGATCTGGGCCCCACTCCTCTCCCGGGGAAGGCACGGTCACCAGACAAACGCTCAAACAGGCTTAATTCTGCCTATGTCTGGGGCAGTGGAGCCCAAGAAGCCTTGTAGCTGTATCTAAAGAGTAGTCAAACCATAGAAACACAGCCATAAAAATGAAAGAGAAAAAACCTTTTCAGAGCAGGACCCCCATTCCTTGGGTTTGCTGATCAAGAGCTGAAGTTGGTACGTTGCTCTGTGTATCTCGAGGCCCTATGTGCCCCCTCCTTTCCTTCAGGGCCCAGACCTTTTCGAATCCAAAAAACCTCTGTTGTGGGTTTTTTTTAATTCTTTTTCTGTCAGCTCTGCCCCCTCTGCACTGGGGCAAAGATCAGTGACCTCTGCTTTTACTCGAGGTTCAGCTGAGCTGGGAGCCTAATTTTAGTAGTCAGAATTTGTTAATTAATTCCACAATTGGCATTTGGTTGGGCTCAGCCCCTGCTGCTGGTAAAGTCCCTTTCCTTTCCCCTCTGGGAAGCAGCCTGTGGGGGAGGGGTGCTGGCTCCATGGCTTGGGGGACTCAGGGTTCCGGCTGAGCTCGCAGCCGGTCCAGCTGGTCCAGCCTGGGGTATGCTGTGTGTCCGGTCACTGACATGGCCCCAGCAGTTGTTCTGTTCTGTTCCTGGCTATTTACTAGCTGCTCTGGAGGACGAGCTAACTCTCACTCCTCACTAAGCCGCCATCTTGACCCTCCTCCTGAATCAACCTCTTGATGGAAGAGTTGCAAGCCCTGGAAGAGCATGGGGGATTGGCAATATAGCTGTGGTCATTTTGGAAAAATATAAATTTCTATTACATCCTACAAGAAGTTAGGAGGAGCACGGAAATCTAGATCTATAGTTAAAGAGGAAAGAACACTAGAGTTAAGGAGGAAAAAGATGTAACCGTGATTTTAAGAGTATGTAAGTGTCTTTATTCATAGAACTGTATTAATCAGAGTTCTCTCAGGAAACAGAACCAACAAGAGATATATGTAAATATTATGAGATTTTTATAAGAATTGTCTCACATGACTATGAGAATGCGCAAGTCCCAGTTCTGTAGGGCAGGCTAGAAGCTAGGATCTCCCATGAAGATTTTTGATTAATTACCCAGGAGAAGTTGGCTGACTGAAGTGAAGATCGACATTTTCTGTCTGACTGCTGAAATCCTCATTTCTCTTTTTAAAGCATTCAACTGTTTAGATGAGCTGTCTCTCATTGTTGAAGGCAATGTCCTTAGTTGATTACAGATATCATCTACCATAAATGGCAATGATTTAAATCCATGAAATATCCTCACGTTAATAATCAGGCTAGTGCTTGCTTGACCAAACAACTGGGCACCATAACCTGGAAAAGTTGATACATAAACTTAACCCTCAAAAGAATCATCTTAATTTACACATTCTTAATATATACAATCCTGGTGTATTTTTTAAAGTGTGGGATTTAGAATTTAATGATGAGCATCAACTCTTGCCATTGCCACTTTTTCTTGGGACGAGTTCCTTACCCACCCTTTGCCCCTGTTTCCTCATCTGTAAAATAGAAGAACCAGAACTTTTCTCTAGAAGTTGTTGAGATTAAAAGAGAAAATAACTTTTAAAGCTCTCTGGGCAGATTGCATGGGCTCAACATTACCTCCTATCCCACCTATTTCTCTACGATGGCACATCACCACTTCCCCATCAAAAGGTGGAATCTAATCCTCTCCCCTTGAATCTAGGTGGGCTTGTGATGGCTTCAACTAAAGAGGTATAATAGAAATGTTTTCAGAGGCTGGTTCATAAAAGGCCCTGCCATTTCCACCATCTTCTCTGGAACACTCACTCTTGGAGCCCTGGCCTGCCATGCAAGAAGCCTGAACACTCGGAGCTGTCCTGCTGTAGCACATAGAATGATCACTCATGGGCACTCCAGTTGGCAATCCCATTATAGGGCAAAGGCCCTGGATTCTTCTGCCCAATGTGCTCAATAACCAATTCCTAAGACACCGGGGTTTCAAAGAGAGAAAGAGTTTATTACTGCATGTGTAGTAGGAGAGCAGATGGCCTGACGACCCAATATCTGTCTCCCTGAACTGCTGTAATTTGGTAGTTTTATTAAAGAAAAGGTGAGCAGGATTTAGGATAATGAGTACAGTGCTCCAGATGATGTAATTACAGGTGTTCTAACTTTTGAGCATGTGTAGACGGATCACATGCTTAGTCACCGAGTGTATGAAAGAAAATGGCAGAATGGGATGTAAGTGACTTAAGGTAAAAGTCTAAGCTACTGCACATGTCAGGTGGGCCCATTTAGGTTAAATCCAGTTCTCAGTCATCAAGATAATTTGGGACTTGGGTGGGTTAGTTGCGGGTGGACCCAAGACCCTTCCTTAAGAGCCATTAGGGGCTGTCTTTAGTGATTACAAGACTTTAGAGTTGGAAAATTGGATACCTCGGTATAGATGAAGGTTAGTCACAAAGTTTTTATAATCACAGGGGCAGGAGACAAGGGCTATACAACCATTATCAGAGATCAAGGCAGCATCTGGTTTATAATTCAGAAATTTCAAGTATTCCCTATCTACTCCAATATTCCAGAGAGCAAAAAAGGAATATTTATATATGATTCACTTAATCAAAATCACCCCTTAAATCCTGATTTCTTGATTACAATCCTAGCCTTTGAGTTAGCCCATTTCAAGACTCAGACAGATGAGTGAAAGAAACTTTACAGGTGAATACAGCCCCTTGCGGTGAAGTCCACCAATTTTCAAGTCTTTCCAGCTGAAGCTCCAGACATTATGGAATAGACAAGTTATCCCCCCTCCACCTTGCCTGAAATCCTGAGCCACAATACCTGTGAGCAGAATAAAATAGTTGCTCTAAGCTGCTAAATTTTGGAGGACTTTTTTTTAAGCAGCAATAGTAACTGGGACACCCCAAAAGCAGGATTCTACATATAGATATTGAAATGCATTCTATTTTGTCCTTTCCTTTCTGAAATTGCTCTGAATAACTTATTAAGATACCAGAGAAAGCATCTGATGATACTGGGCAACTATAAAAGCAACAAATTTGAAATTAATCATAATAAAAATTACATTGTATTTGTACCCTAGAGAGGCCAGGAGAGCAGAGATCAAGCCGTTGTATTGATGAAGTTGTGGCAGATTTTATGCTAATAAGCAAATGCCCAGAGTTCAATGCTGGGCAAAGGTTCAGAAAAGGACGGATCATTCAGGACAAAAACGTCACATCTTAGGCAGGCCACGGTGGCTCAGTGGCAGAGTTCGCGCCTGCCGTGCCAGAGACCCAGGTTCAACTACCGGTGCCTGATCATGTAAAAAAGAATTTTAAATAAAAATAAAAATGTCACATCTCAGCAGAGAATGTTCCCTGGGGCTGGCCAAGCCCTTAGCATGAAACATTTGGGAAAGAATCTACTATTAGTTAATCCTGGGCCTTAGAGTGCTGAGATGCAGTGGTAGGTTATATTAGCGGGAAGAGAAATTGATTGTATTTAACTCAAAATGGAGTAAAGCCAAAGACTATTCATTATCCAGAGGAAAACAATTAACCAAATTTGTTTAGCATTGTTATTAATCAGAACCAATGGATGAATCAAGGCAGCAGGTTTTATAGATGACAAGTCTTACCTGTAAAGCAGATGGCTGTATTGTGATTCCCAGAGCATCAGTCAAGGGCCCAGCAGGAAACTGATGGCACATTCAAATAGAGTGATTGAGGAGGGTTTCACTGACCATTTAAAAGGTGTGAGCAGAGTTAGGAAAATCAATGATGACTGGTGCAGGACAATGGGCAACCCTAGGCGTGAGGGGTCAATGGGCAATAGCAATTACAGTTAAAGAGAACCCCAAGCAGCCTTTTAATAGAAGCAGAGGCAACCTATAGCTACAGGCAGGGAGGGAGCCAGGACAGTAAATTCTCCAGGCTTATTCTCCTCTTGCCAGCCCCCTTTTTGGCCGAATCCTAAAGGAAGCCAGAGAGGACTGCCCATTAATGCAGTCCACAAAGGTTGGCCTTCCAGAGTACAGAACAGAATGCAGAAGCTTAGAAATTTTATCTGAAGGGGCAAATGTAAGATACCCAACACACATGTCATCTGCGCATCCAGCTCAGCCAGAACCTCCAATCAGAGGCCACAGGAGAAGGAGGCTTGTGAGGCCCCCTGGGGAAGGTGACTGGTAAGCCTGAGCTTCTTGTCCTATCTCCTCTCCCAGTGTAGAACCAACATGATCTGCTGGAAACCGGGGATAACCAATTGGGACAACACAGTCAAGGTAAGGAAAGCTGTGACTTGGTGGACTCACAAGAGACTAGACTATGGCAACATAATCAGTTTCACATCCCATTTGTTCACTCATTCATTCATTCAGCATTTCTCAACCTCATCACTATCGACATTTTAGGCCAGATCATTCTTTGCTATCGGGAGCTGTTCTTGTGCATTCCAGGATGTTTAGCAGCATTCCTGGCTTCTACTCACTTGACGCCAGCACTGCTCCCCTTTCCCAGTTGTGACAAATAAAATTTCTCCAGACTTTGTGAATTGTCCCCTGGGTGAGTAGGGCAAAATCCCCCTGGTTGAGAACCACTGCATTCATTCAATCAAGAAATATTTAATGACTCTTCATCATTTCTAAACCCCATGCTTGTTGGGGCCAGGGAGACTGTGGTGTGCCAGAGAGAGGCATCCTTTAGCTCCTCAAAGCTCCTAGTCTAGTGAGGCAGACCAGCATTCAACAGATAATTATACAAGTAACTCACTTTTTCTAGAAAGTTACATTTAATAGAAGACCTGGATGACTTTTTCAAGTAGGTGTCAATTCTAGAATAAGATCCATAGACATGGAAACACCGTTCCATAGGAGGGGGTTATTTTTATTGACATTTCTTTTTTTTTTTAATGTTTAGGTTTGCCTATACCTTTAATTCCCAAACACCACATTTAAAGAACATATGTGAGGGCGGGTGATGGTGGCCCAGTTACAGAGCTCTTGCCTGTCATGCTGGAGACCCGGGTTTGATTCCCGGTGCCTACCCATGCCAATAAAAGGGGGGGGGGGGACACTTTAAAGAACATCTGTTGAAATCATAAAGTTTAGGTTATTGTAGATAAAAGTGGCTGCAGTTTCTTTAAGAGGTAGAGGTAGACCTAGAGGTAGAATCTCACTCCCTGTTCCTGGAAACTGGAATGAATTTGTGTCTGTGTTGAACAAAGGAACACCCTGGAAGTGATGCTGTGTCTGGATCATAAGGAGCTTTCATTTCTGGGGACATATTCTTGGGCCGCCATACAAATAGTTCAGTTACCTACCCTGTGGAGCTGCCATGTGGAGAGAAAGGCCACTTGGATGCATCCTGAGGTGCCAGCCGTGAGTGAAGAATTCATTTTGGACTTTCCAGCTAACTGAGCCTTCAGCTGTCAGATGCCTGCACTCCCAGTCACCAGCTGACAGCAACCACGTGATAGACCCCAACTGAAATGAGCAGAAGAACCACCCAGCTGACCCCCATCAATTCACATTTAACTAAATTTACCCTCCCATTATCTTGTCCCTCCCTCTTGGCCTTAGTTATAAACATACAGCCACCAAAGTTATAAATAGAGATATTGTGGGATTATAGAATGTATGTAAGTGACTCATTTGCCTCAAAAATTCAGGAGAAGTTAGTCACATCCTACCCTTTGCATTTTTCTGGTATGAGCATTAACCTAGGCAGTTGAAAGTCAGCTGTTTCCCTGGAAAGTGTTGTGCAAATCAGAGCCTGCTGTCTGTTGGTTGCAAACATGTCCTTTCCAAGAATGGACTCTCCAGAACAATAGGTCCTGATGCGCCTTGGGTCACAATGAACTACAAAAGACTAAAACTACTGCTTCCAACTATTTATTAGTGAGTAGGTAAACCTAAAGGCAGAACCACATGCACCCACAATATGGTTCACTTACCATTTTTGTTTTGCTTTTAAAGAGGTATACAAATTCTCAATGGCAACTTAGTGTCGTGGTGATGAACATGGACTCTGGAGCCAGAGTTCAGGGTTCAAATGCTGACTTACCTTATGTAAGTTCATTAACCTATGTGTGCCTCAGTTTCTTCATCTTTAAAATGGAGATGTAATAATAATAATATCTACCTGTTATGGCTGGTATAAGGACTAGATGAGTTAACATTTCTGAAGATCTGACCTCTGCCTGGGAGAGACAATGAGACACAATTTGAAGCATTCTTGTGATGTCATTGTGTTATGAAGATGAATATTTATGATGCAAATGTTCTGAGAGGTGATCACGGTGATGGATATACAACTATGTGATTATATTGTAAGTTATTGACCATATACCAAGAATGGAATGATCATATGGTAAGAATGTTCGTGTTTGCATGTTGTTATGTTTAAAAAAAAAATTTTTTTTTAAAGATGAATATTTATGGTCCGAGTCTTGTCCCTTGGGCTATTGGCCTTTTTCCTGCTCGGGAACAGGAGAGTGATGAAACTATTCTCAGCCTATTTTCAAATTATTGTCCACAGTGTAAGGCAGATTGGGAAGAGGTGAACAGTGGCAATTCTATGGTTTAGAAAATATCAGAGGACTTCAATCCTCCATGCATTCTTTGTCTCTTGTTCTACAAATTGTATTTTTAAGTGAAGTCAAGTGTTAATAAAATGCAAAAATCACAGTCCATAGCCATCAATCAGCATGTAGCCAGCCTTGGCTTTCTCAAACTATCCATAAAAAAACTGGTAGCATTAAAAAGAAATGGTGACATTAGAAAGAGTATCTGATATAGGAAAATAATTCTTCAAGAGGTATTTTTTTGACAGGTATACAACCTCTTTTACAGGTATACAATCTCAAATTTCCTCATTTAACCACATTCAAATATACAGTTCAGTGCTGTTAATTACATGACCCACCACCATCCATTACCAAAACTTTTCCATTGTTTTAAATAGAACTCTGAATTTTTTATGCTTAATGACTCAAGAGGTATTATTAAATAAGTGGATTCTCTACTTCACATTTTTAAATAGAATTTCACAGAACACAAGGTTATTGAATGCTCACCCAGAAGAATGAATTCCTTGGTGTCAGCACATGGAGTTCTTAAATCACAGAGCGCTTTATTATTTTAGGTTGATTAAATCAGTCATCTGCCTGACCCAAAATGCCTAACTCATCTGTTTTCACGCATTATCCCTTCCGTCCACAGAGCCAACCCAAGTATTTGTTGAAAGAAAGAACAAATAGCTTCCCCTATGTATCTGATCTCACAAAATAACTTTATCAGGAAACAAATTATTCTTTTCAGTCAGAGAAGCCCAAAAATTCCCTTTATTTTTAAAATCACTTGGAGTTATGTTTTCTAAAACTTGCAACTGAAAACATCTGAATCCTAACAGAAACATGCAATCACTCAGCTCTTCTTCCCCCACCTCATATTTTTCTTTTTAACCCCATTTAAAATTTTATAAAAATATATAAATAAACAAAGAAACAAGACTCTATATTTTACCATCTTAACTATACCTTCATTATAGTGCATGTCTCTATGTGTAAAAATGTGAATTTTATATTTGTTTAAAATATTTACATAGCCATCTATGCAATTTTGATCATAGTGTCTATACAATTTTGAATTTTGCTTTTTTTTTTACCTTAGTTTACCATAAGTGTTTTTCATCGACCTACATAGTTTTAATTATTACTGGGGATACAATATAAGGAAAGTAACATTCTCTTCTTGTTGGACATTTGTATTATTTCTTACTTTTAAATATTAGCGATAATTTTGCAGTTAAAAAAATAAAGAGAAGAAACAATCTGAGTCTGACTCCACAGATATTTTTGGAAGGGTGAGCAGAGGGTAGAAGGAGGATTTGAACTAGCAAAATTGATCAGAAACTATCTCAGAAAAGAGCTCCATTGCAACAAATCTAGAATCACTGATATTCAAGGAGTGGGAAACTTCAGAGAAGCAAAAATAAGGATTATTTTTCCACTGATTGGGTGTCATTTGCAACCTTATTCTCAAGGTTTGTCATCTGATTCTGCCCAATCCTCCTTCCACCACCATTCCCCACTCCCTCCAAAATAAAGGTTTCCCTCTTGCTTTGTTGCCTTTTGCTTTTTGGCCAGATTGTACAAGCAATAATAATAATAACAGTAAGAAAAATACACTTCTACCTCTTAAGGTGGAACTTGTTAAGACATTTCTTGATTCTATGAGGTTTCACGAAATCACTAGAGCATTGGACTCTGGCCACATGAGTTGCCAGGAAAAGGGGAACTGTATTGAAGGAAGAAGGAAAGATCAGCTCTGGATTAGACTAATAATTTATTTTTAAGAAATAAGTTGAAAAAAAATTCATGAGATCCATGCTTCTTGTTAGGGTTATAGTGTTTGCTGGCAAGAATGGGGCTGCTGTCTTTCAACATTTATATGTAGCTGGATATTCCAGTTACTGTTGCTGCAAAATAAACTACTGTAAGGTTAGTGACATAAAACAACTATTTCATTATGATTATTTGTGCCATGGGTCAGAAATTCAAAAGGACACGGTGAGGACAGCTCGTCTGTGCCTCACAATGCCTGGAGCCTAACATAGGAAGACAAAACAGCAGAGTGTGACTTGTCCGCTTGGGGCTGAAATCATCTGAAGCCTTATGTACTTACATGCCAGACTATTGATAGAAAACTCAGCTGGGTTGGTGGCTGGAAGACAATGTGAGCCCTCTCCAGGTAGCTGCTTGGGCTTCCTTACAGCAGGGTGGCTGGGTTCCAAGCGTGAGCATCCCACAAGAACCTGGGGGAAGCAACGTCATCTTTTATGGTCTAGCCTTGGAAGTCCCATAGTTTCATTTCTACCATAGTCATGAGCTTACTCAGATTTAAGGGGGAGAGTGTTAAGGTAAGAAGAAGGAAAACGCAAATAGTATTGAAACCATCTTTGGAAAATATAAGGTGTTACACTGGACATAAAATACATTTTAATTTTTCTCAAGTAGGGAATAAAAATGTCTCTATGCTTTGAATCTGTTTGTGTAGTTTGAACAAAATAATTAATATCCTTTTTATAAATCCTAAGACTGATGGATGGGGGTAGGGGTGTAGGAATAATCCTTTGTTAACACAGAGCCAAAATGGAGAAAGTGAGAACCATCGGTAAGTGTACATACACTGATAATAATAAGCCCTCCTCGAAATGCAAGAAGATATTACATCTAAACAGAGAGAAGTTAGGGAGAGTGAGAAAGGAAATTGATCAGATAAAGAGCAGCTTAGGGGAGAAGCCTGGGAAAAACCAAACTTGTCAAAGCTAAGGATCAACAATGCAGGAAGTCCCTCTAGAGAAATGGACCAAAACTAACAAATGAATCCTTGGGTTTGATGTCTCACTCATTCCTAAATCCTTCTCCCTCCGTAGATCCAGATTTTCTAACTGTTTGGAAGGCTCAATATAACCCCTCTTTGCTGGTGTCTCAAAGAGATTTCTCTGCCCCAGTTTCTCCTGCTGTGGCACCCAACTGTTTTCATATCCAAGTTCAGTCTCAACTCCAAAAGGACAATGACCTCTGTTGAATTGCTGGGACAGGGTGCTCTCCTGTCTCATTGGATTTCCTATAATTACTAAATTACGAAAATGGTAGACTTAAGATGCACCATTGAACACAGCAAGGGACTCCTATGACCACTTAGTATGTAGAATGATAGAGATCCTCCTACTTAATTAGTTTGTGGTATTCATAAATTACGGTAAGAAAGGAGTGGCCTAAAAACAACACAGTAGGCAGAGTATCGCCTCCCAGCCCCAAAATATCCATACTCAGAAATATCATTCCTGGAACTTGTGTAGATGTGACCTTACGTGGACAAAGGGACTTTGCACAGGTGATGAAGTGAAAGCTTTTGAGATGGGAAGATTATTCTGGGTTATCCAGGGTAATAATTAAGAACATGTTCTTTTCTTGGGAACATGACTCAACCTACCACAAATCATAACTGTGAAATTGGGCATGCCTAAATGCTACAATAACCTATGACTAAAAAGAAATAGTGGAACAATTTTTTAAAAATCTGTGTTAGGTGTATAAATAACAAGATTCTCTTGAGAAATACATGAACTGTGTCTTCTGCTTGTCCCTCCAGATTTCCTTGTTGGCCCTCTCCAGCCTGCTCTGTGTCCTGGGGGGCTGACCTAGGGTGGGCTGTTTCAGTGGACTCCTGGGCTCCTTTGCCACCTTGATAGTTTGGCAAGTGGAGGGCCCCAGCAAGAGATTCAAGGGAGCGAGGTGGGTGAGGCTGGAAGATATATTCTTCCAGCTACCTCCCAAATAAACTGTTACTCAGATCCTTGATTCAGGGTCTGCTTCTGGGGGAACCCAATCGAAGACAGCACTGGATGTGGGAATTGCCCTTATCAACTTGCTGGGCCCAGGCAGTCTTCTTTGTTCAGCCAGGTGGACTCAAGCTGAGTGCCCAACCCAAGCTGGGCCAGTCACATTCTTGCTCCCTAGAATCTCGTATAGGAACAGGATGTTGCTCAGTTCCATGAATTGCCATGCCACTCCAGATTTAGAGAAATGTGGCAGTAGGAGGGAGTTGGTGACTGGGGGGGTCTCACGTGTGAACTTGGGAGCTTTGCAAGATCCTAGTGCACCATGTGGGCAGGAGAAGCAGAGAAAACCAGTCTGGAGAGAGAAACACATACACACACAGAAAAATACAGACAGACAGGCAGACAAGCAAGCAGACCAAAGAAAGACAGAGGGAAGAGGATGAACAAAGAGAGTCAGAAATGAGTGACAGCTTCCAGACTCCTTCCTTTCCTGAAACCCTCTTACATTTGGCTCTTTGTTTGTAAATTATGTCAATATAAGCATAATAAATCCCCCCTTTCCTTTCAAGATAGTTCAGTTAACTTCTATTACATACTACCAACTAGACAATTAATCCAGAACAGCATCATAGAAATTACAACCACACTTTCTGTGAACTAGAAAGTTCTGCTCCACTAAACTCCTTGTGAGAATTTCCTTCCCACAGTCCTGAAAGCACAATGATTGTTAATTTCCCCACAGATGAATGAACAAGTCATCAACTTCCCTCTGGCAATCACAAAACCTGGCCTGAAGACCTGACAGGCACATAGAGGAAGGTGTTTGTGGTCCAAGACAAGCCAGAATGGGACAGTTTATTCCCTAATTGCCCTTGCTAGAGCAGTGCACGCTTGCTGAGCAGCTCCAGATTTAGAGATATGTGGCAGTAGGAGGGAGTCAGGCATAGTTAGATGTGCACAGGCAGAAACAAAGCGTGTTAACAGTTCTGCACGTTCCCTCACTCCTACTTGCTTCCTGGCAGGGTTACAAAATCCTCAGCCTCCCTGTCTTTGTTTTGGGGCTCCCTGAATGTGTGGGTATAAGAACTCCCAATATGATGCTGTTACTGGGGAGCAGCAGTATCTTGACCAAAATATCTTCTTTGCACCAGCCTACCATGGTTCATAAATTTCTCTGTATTGAGATAGTTCATTTGATTAAGTAGTCTTACTTCCAGAATGTCACTAAACACAGGTACACACAGGTACCACAAAAGTGCAAAAAGAAAGAGAGGAAGCATAGTCACTACCTCTGGGCTCTGCCACTCTGGTAGGCCACAGAATAGCTCAGTAATCCTAGGCCTGGTCACTGAGACCCTCATTGCCACTCCCAACCTCCATAGACATCTGTCCCACTGAGGTCCTACCACCTCCCAGGAACTCTTAGAGAAGGAGGGGGTAGAGGTTCACCTCTTCTTCTCCTAGAGGGAGGGTGAGAGGGGATGGCATGGCCAGGGTGGGGAAATCCATGACCCCTCAGCTTATCTTGGAAAAACAAATACTCTTTCTCTTCCCCCTCTAAGGCAATAGGATATAATTCCACTAGATCACCAGCCTTTCTTAACAAAGGCCAGGGACAGGGAAATGTCTTCAGCCCCTATGATCCTTGTCAAAGAAACCCAGATTCTAGCCCATAAAAGTCAGTTTTTCTGATTTGAGATAAGGTGACAGTGGGAAGATTTCTTTTCATGCTTTTTGGTGATGAGAAGGAAGACATGAGAAAAGAGTTGGGAAAGGACGCTTCAAAGAGCTTCAAACTCTGTAGAAATCAGGAAAACAAAGACAGGCTTCTGCGCCTATGAAACTTAGAGTCTAAAGATGGAGATGGATAGAATCCATCTTTAACATCTTCTCTGTCCAAACACTTTTCTAAATATTTTCAAACCTTTCTATCTTAAAATAAAAAAAAAGTAGAAACCTCTCTTGACCATGTGTTTTCTTCGAGCTTCTACCCTCTCTATTTGCCTTCATAGCCCAAACTCCAGGGAAAAATAATCTACTCCCTTACATTCCACACACTCTTCAACCCATTGCAATCCCACTGCAGCATGACTTCCATCCCCATTGTCACACCAAGAGAGTGGTTCTCCACTGGATGTGATTTTATCCCCCCAGCCCCTGCTTCAGGGGACATTTGACATTTTTGTCACAACTGAAGGAGCTGCTACTGGCATCTAGTAAGCAAAACCATGGGATACTTCTGAACATGCAAGAATGCAAAAAACACACCACCCCCACCCCCACAATAAAGAATTATTTGGCCCGAAGTGTCATAGTGCCAAGGTTGAGAAACCCTGCGCTAAGTCACCAGTTCTCAAAGTGTGGACAGGCAAGTTCAGCATCATATGGCTATCTGTTAGGAATGAAAATTATTGGACCTTACCCCAAAGCTACTGAATCAGAAACTCTGGGGGTGGAATCCAGTGAACTGTGTTTTCGCAAGTCCTCCAAAGGATTCTGATGTGCACAAATATGTGAAGACTACTGAATTAAGGAATAATGGGATGTGTCATTACAAAGTGAACAAACACTCTGAAGAAAAAGAACTGTAGACCAATGTGCTCAAAAAGTGGCTCACACATAATTGGCAGCATCAGCATCAGCATCAGCATCACCTGGGAACCTGTCAGGAAGACAAATTCTTGGTCCCCACCCTATGCATTCTGAATCATAGGGAAGTTTGTAGGGGCCAGCTCAAGAAAAACTTTCAGGCCATTCTAAGTAAAAAAAAAAACTTTACATTATGGAAAATTTCGAGCCTCTGAATGATTTAAGTACTAACAATAAATAGTATCAGTTGGCAGAAAAGATTGGAAGCAGGGAGGCCAGGTTGGAGTCTCCTTAGCAGGCATGAACTAAGGTAGAGGCAGAATGAAGGAAATGTATGTCAGAAAACCCCAAGAGGGAGAATACACAGGATGTGATGCTGATTAGATTGGGACTGAGGGTGTGTCTGTTCATCTGATGGCAAGTAACAAAAAAATTACAACTTAGAGTGGCTTAAGCAAAGATTTATTTTTCTCCCACAGCAAGAATTCTAGATGAAGGCAATTGCTGCCCTTGGTTCATGGGTTCAACACTATCAAGTCTCTTGGCCTTTCCTCAGTAGTTACCTGCTCATGGTCACAGGATGGCTGCTGCAGCTTTAGACATTGTGTCTATGTTCAGGGCTGGAAGGAGGAAAGAAGAAAGGTGGCGGGTTTTCCTTTTAACAAAAAAGCAAAAGCTTTCCCGCAACTACTTGGCAGACTTCTGTTTATTGGCTAGAATATATATTGCACATATATCTGCAAAGTATTATGGGGAAGTGAGTATTTATCATTAGCATCTCCATAGTAGAGAATGGTGTTGGGAATCGATATTGAGCCCTCCATATAGTGTCTGCCACAAGGGAAAAGAGAATAAACTACAACTCTAGCTTGAGTGACTGAGTAGACACTGGCACAATTCAATAGGGTAGAAAAGACATGAGAAGAAACAGATATGAAATGGGAAGAGCATTGCCGTAGATTGTCTACTGCAAGAATTCCTCCCATCTGTTTATATATGACCCTTTGCTATGTGACTTTGTTGATCCTGCCATCAAGAAGTAGAGTTTTTTTTCCTTCAACCTTTTCATTAGGACTTGATTATGTGACTTGCTTTGGACGATGGGACATTAGTAAGGCTGAAGCAAGGGGAGACTTCCACTTGCACAGTGAGGCTTTTCTCTTTTAGCTGGAGTTAGGACACTGAGACAATGATGTGAATGAACCTGTTGGTGAGCCATGTGGAGGAGAACTGAGGAATCCCCAGCCAAGAGCCAGGATGAACTACCAGACATGTGAGTGAGGCCATCTTAAAACACCGAGATCCAGGTGAGCCACCAGATGACAGTAGCTGCATTAGTGAACTCTGGTGAGACCAGTAGAAGAATTGCTAAGTTGAACATAGTCCAGATTGCTACCCTTGGAATAGTAAGCAAGTCAATATCCTGATGGAAATGTCTGGGAGATAGCTGAATTTACTGATCTGAAACTAGAGATAGAGATTTAGGAGTTATTAACATTATAGGGGTTGAAGCCGTGATAATGGATGAGATTGTGCTGGGAGAAAAGAAGAGGAAGACAAAGAGAAAGAACAAATTTAGAGGAACACCAATGAGAGGCAAAAGGTGAAATGGAAAAGTAAGAGGCACAGAGCTCATAAGTCACAAGAATCAAGTGTCATGTGTTAAGAAAGTGTTAGGAAAGATAAAGATTGAAAAGAGAACATTGGATTTGGCAACTAGTAGGTCATCTTAGTCAGAGCTATTTCAGTAGACAATGGGGATGGAGGTCATGTGGCAGTGGGATTGCAATGGTGTGGAATATAAGGAAGTAGATTATTTTTCTTTGGAGTTTGTGCTATGAAGACAAATAGAGAGGGTAGAAGCTAGAAGAAAACACATGGTCAAGAGAGGGTTCTACTTTTTTTATTTTAAGATAGGAAGGTTTGAAAATATTTAGAAAAGTGTTTGGACAGAGAAGATGTGAAGGAAAGTCATAGTAATCAATAGGGTTATAAATCCTGAGAAGCAGAGTTTATCTTACTATTTTAGTTTGCTAAAGCTACTGGAATGCAATATACCTGAGGTGGATTAGCTTTTATAAAGGGGATTTATTTAGTTATAAATTCACTAATTTGGGAAGTTACTCTGCAACGTCTGCTGGGCTTCTCTCCCAGCTTCCGGGTTCAAATGGCTTTCCCCAGGGTGGTTCCTTTCTACTGGGTCTGAGCTGGCTCTGAGCTCTGAGCTGAGTTGTACTGAGTTCCTTGGAGCTGTGCTGAGCTGTGTGTCTCTTCTGACCTCTCCTTTTAAACTTCACTCATTGCGGAAGGCACTCCCCTTGGCCAACTACAGATGTAATTAGCTGTAGATGAAATTCATATGCTGATGATTTAAGTCCCCAGCAACAGAACAACTGGGCACCATCACCTGGCCAAGTAGACACCTGAACCTAACTACTGCAGGCATGATGAACAAAACAAAACAAACAGAAAGACTAGATGATAGGTATTTGGGGGTAAATGATGCAGATAAGTTTGTAGGGATGGGAATGGGAATTGAAAGCTGAGTACCTTGTGCTGGTAAGTGTCATTTCTCTCTGTATTTATAGGAGGTCAGAGACAGAAGGACAGTGGCTTTAGAAGAGTGGGGTAGGTTGGAATGGCCTTGATGGGGGTAGCAACTGGAACTGACCAGGTATCAGTGAGGGACCAACCAAAGTGCTGCTGTCCACCTGAGGTTCAGTGACCATGCATTTAGCAATGAACTATAGGGTGCAGCAATCTAGGCATAGTGACTACAAATGTGAAGTTTGCTTCAATCCCTGGATTTTCTATGAATTTCATTCCCTGCCATACAAGCTCCTCTTAAAATGATATGTTGGCACAGAGACTATTATTTGAACCCATTGTTCATTCTCTCTAACTTTTTTTACTATAAACTTAAGATTTTATTGTCATAATAAAACAATATTATTTCTCTCTTCTTTGTCTCCTCCCAGTTCAAAATGTTCATATCTCTTAACAGTCAACTTTCTCTTAGATCTACAGTTGGGTTCAACACATTCAAGCCTCAGCACCACTTTTGTAGTTTTAGCCTTCTAACAGCAAATTAGCTTAGTCTGCCCACCATAGCCACTCTGTGTCCTGTCATAATGTTGCTTTCCCTGGGCATACAGAGAATCTTTGCCCAGCTGATACTGTCACTGAGTGGGATTGGCACTTGCTGCATTTCTTATAGAAAGTCTAGTGGGGTTTAGAAAATCCACCATGTTAGCAGAAGCATTATAAGCATGAAAAGCTGCTCTCCCTAAATTTTAACTGGCACATGGGCATATGGCTTTCTTGAGTAAAGATTATATTTCCTAGCCTCCCTTGCAGCTTAATGTGGCCATGTGATTAAGTTCTGACCAATGGGATGTACGTATTGCATATGACTGCCAGAAGTGTTCTTAAAGGAGTAGGCATGACCATCTGTGCTGGTTTGAAACTGTTATGTACCTGAGAAAAGCCATGCTCTTTTAATCCAATGTTATGCATGTAGACATATTATGGGTAGGATATTTTGATTAAGTTGTTTCCATGAGGATATGACCCACCCAACTGTTGGTGCAAACTTTGATTAGATTATTTCCATGGGGATGTGGCCCCATCCATTCAAGGTAGGTCTTAATTAGTTTACTGGAGTCCTTAAAAGAGCTCACAGATTGAGAGAGAGAGAGAGCTCAGAGTCAATACAGAGAGCAGACACCTAGACATAGACGTTTGAAGATGCAGAATAAGGATGCCCCAGGGGGTTCCAGAAGGACCCACAGGGCCTGAGACAGCCATTTGAAACCAGAAGCTGGGAAAAGACAGCAGATGTCACCATGTGCCTTCCCATGTGAAGAGAAACCCTGGACACCATAAGTGTTTCTTCAGAATCAAGGTATCTTTCTCCGGATGCCTTAGTTTGGACATTTTTATGGCCTTAGAACTGTATATTTGTAATTAAGAAATCCCCTTTATATAAGCCAATCTATTTATGGTATATTGCATTCTGGCAGCTTTAACAAACTGAAACATCAATTTTCCCTCTTCCTCTTTCTCGCTGGCTGGAAATCAGCCATAATGGCTTGAACTCAGCAACATTTTGGCTCATGAGGGAGAAGCTATGTGTTGAAACAAGATAGAAAGTCTTGTCCCAGATGATATTGGAGTTAATACTTATCAGCCCTGGACTAGCTATCTCAGGACTTCATTTATATGAGAGAAAAATCTTTTATCATATTTAAGTTTTCTGCTAGATATAACTGAAGCTAATTCTAAATTGTCCATACTCACTATCCTCTTGGAGATCTCACCTACATTTGATAGCCCAGATGACTGGGTTTGAGTTCCAGAGGACTGACTTCCACATCTCCTATGGTGGCCTGCAGCTTTATGTACTCTCAGAGAAACATGGTAAACTTAATCCATTCCTGTTGGTGTGAACCCATTTTATGCAGGACATGATGATGAGGTTACTTCAGTTAAGGTGGCCCATCTCAATCAAGATAGTTCTTAATCCTATTACTAGAGCCCTTTATAAGCAGAATGACATTCAGGTAGAAAGAGAGAATTTCACAGGAAGTGAGAAGTGAAGATCAATGGAAGCCAGCGAGCAAGGAGAGGCCAGAAGAGGTCATCACGTGCATTGCCATGTGACAGAGGAACCTAGGACCAAGAATCATGGGCAACCAGCCACAGAATGCCCAGTCTTTGGGAATAAAGCATTGCCTTGAAGATGCCTTGATTTGAACTTTTTTCTTAGCCTTAAAACCATGAGCTAGACCAATCTCTCTAATGAATATAGATGCAAAACTCCTCAACAAAATTCTAGCAAATTGAATCCAGCAACACATTAAAAGAATTATACATCATGACCAAGTAGGATTCATCCCAGGTATGCAACGATGGTTCAACAGAAGAAAGTCAATTAATGTAATACACCATATCAACAAATTGAAACAGAAAACCACACTATCATCTCAACTGATGCAGAAAAGGCATTTGACAAAATTCAATATCCTTTCCTGTTGAAAACACTTCAAAGGATAGGAATAGAAGGGAACTTTCTCAAAATGATAAAGGGAATATATGAAAAACCCAAAGTTAACATCATCCTTGTGTTAGTTAGATTCAGTTGTCAACTTGGCCAGGTGAGCATACCTAGTCTTGTTGCTGCGGACATAAGCCAATGGTACGTGAACCTCATTTGTTGCTAATTACATCTACAGTCGGGTAGGAGGCGTGTCTGCTGCAATGAGTGACGTTTGACTTAATTGGCTGGTGCTTAAATGAGAGAACGCAACGTAGCACAGCCTAAGCAGCTTGGCATTCCTCATCTCAGCACTTGCAGCTCAGCCCAGGCCTTTGGAGATGGAGAAAGTCACCCCGGGGAAAATTGTTGGAACCCAGGGGTCTGGAGAGAGGACCAGCAGAGACCATCCTGTGCCTTCCATGTAAGAAAGAACCTCAGTGGAAAGTTAGCTGCCTTTCCTCTGAAGAACCAACAAAATAAATCCCCTTTTATTAAAAGCCAATCCGTCTCTGGTGTATTGCATTCCGGCAGCTAGCAAACTAGAACAATCCTCAATGGGGAAAAACTGAAAACTTTCACCCTAAGGTCAGGAACAAGACAAAGATGTCCACTATCACCACTGTTATTCATCATTGTGTTAGAAGTTCTAGCCAGAGCAATTAGACAAGAAAAAGAAATGCAAGGCATCAAAACTGGAAAGGAAGAAGTAAAACTCTCACTGTTTGCAGATGATATGATACTATATGTCGAAAACCCCCCAAAATCCACAGCAAAACTACTATAGCTAATAAATGAGTACAGCAAAGTGGCAGGTGACAAGATCAACACTCAAAAACCTGTAGTGTTTCTATACACTAGTAATGAACAATCTGAGGGGGAAATCAAAAAAAGAATTCTATTTACAATTGCAACCAAAAGAATAAAATATTTAGGAATAAATTTAACTAAAGAGACAAAAGACCTATACAAAGAAATTACAAGAAATTGTTAAAAGAAATCACAGAAGACCTAAATAGATGGAAGGGCATACTGTGTTCATGGATTGGAAGACTAAATATAGTTAAGATGTCAATTCTTCCTAAATTGATTTACAGATTCAATGCAATACCAATTAAAATCCCAAAAACTTACTTTTCAGAAATAGAAAAACAAATAATCAAAATTGTCTGGTAGGGCAGTGTGCCTTGAATAGCTAAAAGTATCTTGAGAAAGAAAAATGAAGTCAGCAGTCTCACGCTACCTGACTTTAAGGTGTATTACAAAGCTACAGTGGTCAAAACAGCATGGTATTGGCATAAAGATAGATATACTGACCAATGGAATCGAATAGAGTGTTCAGATATAGACCCTCTCATCTATGGACAATTGATCTTTGATAAGGCAGTCAAGCCAACTCACCTGGGACAGAACAGTCTCTTCAATAAATGGTGCCTAGAGAACTGGATATCCATATGCAAAAGAATGAAAGAGGACCCATTTCTCACACCCTATACAAAAGTTAACTCAAAATCGATCAAAGACCTAAACATTAGATTTAAGACCATAAAACTGTTAGAAGAAAATGTAGGGAAATATCTTATAAATCTTATACTAGGAGGTGGTTTCCTAGACCTTACAGCCAAAGCAAGAGCATTGAAGAAAGAAATAGATAAATGGGGACTCCTCAAAATTAAACACTTTCGTGCATCAAAGAACTTAGTCAAGAAAGTAAAAAGACAGCCTACACACTGGGAGACAGTATTTGGAAACAATATATCAGATAAAGGTCTAGTATCCAGACTTTATAAAGAGATGTTCAACTCAACAACAAAAAGACAGCCAACCCAATTACAAAAAGGGCAAAAGACTTGAACAGAATATGAAACTTAACCCCACAAATTATAGGTCAAGCCTACTTAAAAAATTTTGCCTAAGAGTCACCCCCAAGAAAACCTCTCTTGTTGCTCAGATGTGGCCTCTCTCTCCAGCCAACACAACAAGCAAACTCACCACCCTCCCTCTGTCTATGTGGGACATGACTCCCAGGGGTGTGGACCTTCCTGGCAACGTGGGACAGAAATCCTAGAATGAGCTGAGACTCAGAATTAAGGGACTGAGAAAACCCCTAGAATGAGCTGAGACTCAGCATCAGGGGATTGAGAAAATCTTCTCGACCAAAAGAGGGAAGAGTGAAATGAGACAAAATAAAGTGTCAATCAATGGCTGAGAGTTTCCAAACAGTCGAGAAGTTATCCTAGAGGTTATTCTTATGCAATAAGTAGATATCACCTTGTTAGTCAAGATGTAATGGAAAAGCTGGAGGGAACTACCTGAAAATGTAGAGCTGTGTTCCAGTAACCATGTTTCTTGAAGATGATTGTATAATGACATAGCTTTCACAATGTGACTGTGTGATTGTGAAAACCTTGTGTCTGATGCTCCTTTTATCTACCTTGTCATCAGACAAGTAGAACATATGGAATAAAAATAAATAATAGGGGGAACAAATGTTAAAATAAATTTAGTTTGAAATGCTAGTGATCAATGAAAGGGAGGGGTTAGGGTTATGGTATGTATGAATTTTTTTCTGTTTTTTTTAAATTTCTTTTTCTGAATAGATGCAAATGTTCCAAGAAATGATCATGATGATGAATATGCAACTATGTGATGATATTGTGAATTACTGATTATATATGTAGAATGTAATGATCAAAAGTTAATTTTAGCATTTGTTTGGCGTTTTTGGTATTTAAAAAAAAATTAAAAATTAATTAAACAAACAAACAAACAAAAACCATGAGCCAATAAACTCCCGTTGTTTAAGTTGAACATTGTAGGGCATTTGTTAGAATAGTCAAGAAAATAAAAACACCTCCCCACTTCGGCTTTTTTTAAGGTCTTTTTTGAACATTTACTTCATGGTTTGACTTGATGTCAGCTCTTTTTGCTCAAATCTCTGACCAAAGGCTTATCATATTTGTCCTTTAGGATGCCTCTACTTACGTTTTGCTTCTTGTTAAATTGCAATGGAAACCCTTCCAATTCTTCATCAAATATTTTTAATAGCACATTACATTATAGCCTATGCATTTATTAATTCATTTATTCAACAGTGATTAAATACCTTCTATGCTTAGAAGTGATGGATACCGGGGGGACAAATAATCCATAAAACATGACAATCCTGTAGAAGAGAGGAAGTGAAAGCAACTAATACAATGAAAGTAGAAGTGAGGTGGCCACACTTTTGATCCTTTAGGGAAGTCAAACAATATTTAAACTATTGTTCTGAGTTTACCACTATATTTTGCAAGAACTAAAATTGGAACTAGAGTTCCCTGATTCCAAATATTTTCATCATAATATCAATTCCATATTTGGCTATTATCTCACGTTTCATAAAAACAACTTCTTGAAAAATAAAATCTTATTTGTTTAAAATTCAAAGTGTAGACAATAAAGACTTGTAAAGTATTAGCATTTGATTTAACTTTATTTGTTCAATTATTTAGTACCTATCATGTGTTGAGATATATGCTGGGATAAATGGAAATAAATGACTAATGTGATCATACTCACGGATCTTAACAATAAATTTCTCATAAAAATATAGAATGTCTACTGTAATTAAAACATTTCTAAGGAGAGGTACATGGTACTAAGAGAGGCTATAAGAGGTGCATTGGCCCTAGATAGGGAGAGCACAGAGGGGTTGGGGTGAGTGGGAAGCTGAAAGGGTGGCCTAGCGTTGGCAACAGCATGAGGAGAGATCCCACAGTAGGAGAGAATTCCAGAGGAACTGAAAGCCAGCCTATGGGCTGGAGATCAGAGTGCGGGAACAGATTGCAGAGGCTCTTGTAGACTGTGTCCATGATTTGGCCTATCTTAAAAGCAATGGGAAGCAAGTGAAGTGGTTTAATTTCAACTAGACACCTCCAGCTATTGAGTGAAGGGTGTTCGTCAGGGCAGGAGTAAGAGTAGGAAGCAGGTAGAGCAGTTGGGAGGTTGTGAGAGGAATCTAGCTATCAGGTGAGGGTAGTATATAGGGTTTGGAAGTGGAGCTAGAGGAAGCAGACTAATGGGAGATGTCTTTAGGAGGACTTAGCAGTGGTCTTGACCTGGGATGTGAGGAAGGAGTGGATGTCAAGAATGACAGTTGGGTTTCTGGTGGATGGCAGTATCATTCCATAAGTCAGGAAGAAGACCTATCAGATTTGGGGATAGGGTAAGGGAAAATGGGTCTTTCTTGAATCCAGTTTTGGACATGTTGACTTTGAGATGACTTTGAGATATCCAAGTGGGGTGCCATAATGGGGATTGGATAATGAGTCTAGATTTGTTTAGAAGTGAGGCTAGGGTAGGGGGGTGGTGTTTGTTGTGAGTTATATGTGAGTTGGTTAGAACTGAAACCTGAAGGCAAGGATAAGAACACCTAGAGAAAATGTGTAGAGAGGGGTAGGAAGTGAGTCTAAAAGGGAGTCCCTGGGATTGCCAATGCCAAATGGCCAGGTATGGGAGGCTTCATGAGAAATTGTTCAGACTAGCTGGAAGAAGGAAGAAAACAGGAGATGGTAGAGTTCTGAAAGCTAACCAGGAAAGCATTTCAAAGACTGTTGAACAATATGAAACGCTGATGAGACATCAAACAAGACAAGGCCTCAAAACTGCCCATGGAATTTAGTGTCATGGTAATGACTCAAGGCTGAACTGTTCTGATGGAATGACAGGGGCGAAAGCCACACGGGAGGGAACTGGAAAGTTAATTGGGAGGCAAGGAAAGGAAAGTAGAGTATAGACAACTCCTCTGAAAAATTTGTCTGTGAAGAGGAGGGGACAGCTGGGACAAACCTAGAGAATGAGAGTGGGTTTTTTTTTGTGTTTTTTTTTTAACTTTTTAAAACTTTTTTATTAATTAAAAAACTTAACAAAAGAACATTAATATATCATTCCATTCTACATATACAATGGTTTTGTTTTTTAAGGACAGGTACATGAATAGAAAAGGCAAATAGAAAACACATAAATGGACTAAAATACATGTGGAAATTTAGAAACGATAAAGTATTTTTGCACATCTCTATGGAAAAAATGGACTTTTTAATAAATGGTGTTGAGATGTCTAAATAGCCATTTGGAAAATACTGCGTACCACACACAAGAGTAAAGTCCAAATGGATTGATATCTAAATGTAAAAAATGAAATCATACAAGTTCTACAAGAAAACATGTGTGAATTCCTTTCTCTCTGCGGGGGGGGAGGGGAGTAGTTCAAAAGCTAGATGCAATAAAAGAAAAGACTGATAAATATGATTATTTAAAAAGAAAAATTTGCATAGCAAAACCACCATAAGCAAACAAACAAGAACACTATAAACAAAGTTAAAAGACAAATGACAATTTTGGAGACAATATTTACAACATGTATTATATCATTATATCCATTACATGTACTATAAGGGATCAATATTACACATACATATATATACATACATAGCTGTGTGTGTGTGTGTAGATATAAAAATCCAGTTAAAGGAATAGGAATGGAAGGAAGGAAGGGGGAAGAAGGGAAAGGCACAAGTCATGACAGAGGAGAGGACATAAAAAGACAAAAAGTGACTGTTGGCAAATAGAGGGAAGGAGAAGCAGACAGTTTGGATCTTGTTGGCTTTGGAAATTTAGTAGCATTAGAAAGCAAGTTACCAGCTGAGAGGGAGAGGAGGGAAAGTCAGAGCATTGAACTAATCATGGTGGAGGGGAGGAACCTGTGCCAACCTGAGAACTGTGGCCAAAAACCCAGACCCCATCCAATGTGAGTGGAGTTGGTAACGGTGACTTTACAAAGGAGCCAATGTAGCTCATGAGTGTCTTTCCTGAGCGTTTGAGAGCTCAGTTATTTGACTTTTCATTGTCTTCTCAGGGAAAGCACTTCCTTCAAATTCAACTCTCTCTTCATGGGAATTTTCCCCCTGAAAATCCAAAAGGAGGGAGGGAATGAAGTGACTATCAGCAAAGTGTCTTAATGTATATTAACATATTGTGTTCCACTCAGTACATTTATAAAGCAAAGCTCAGGTGGGCAATGCCAGACACAGACAAGCAGAGAAACTCAGAAGATTCCAAGAGGAATGAGTGTTGGGCATACCTGTTAGGAGAAGACCCTGGTAAGTTTATCTTGTTCCCTTGATTCAGAGCATGTTCTCATGCCTTTTGTAATATGGTTGGGTGACTAAACCCTTGCTCAGAGTTCAAAGTCCTGATGCTTCCTAATGCTATTAATCTTTGAGACAATTCTCTGAAAGGGCTGGGACATGGCGTGGCTCTGACTCTTGACTGACTGTGGGTGCAGCACGCATTTAAAAGTGTTCCATTTAAAAGGAACTTCCCTGGTTCCCTTCCCTGCCTCGCAGTCTGCAGATTGAAAATGCTTTAATAGTTCCCTTTTTGAAAACCTCTTCACTCCCAGGGCTGGTGGGAATGAACCTTAGCTTAGTTTTGCTAGAGTTTAGGAAATAGTAGATAACATGCCAAGAGAAAGAATTTGGACATCATAAGTTCTTTTACGAAGAAGAAAAGGATTCCTGTTTCGGACCTCGGGATCCTTAATCAGCAAATACTACTTCATTCTCCATGGAAAAGATAGTTAGTAGAAAATCTGCGATGACAATATCATTAAAAAGAAACAAGCAAAAGCCAGTCTTCTGGGGTTCAGAGGAAGGAAAAGTTCCCGGATATTCTTTCTGGAAAGCTCACGTCTGCCTCTAACACTGGCAGAGCTCTGCTCTGTGGTTCATGGGGTCTCGAGGCAGACGAGAGCAATGACGTCAGTTAGTCACCAGTCTGCTTTCCTCGGTGGCTGTTGTTTGTTGGGAAACTGCTTTGCCCAGAAGGGAGATGAGCTATCTGAGAGGGAACCTAGCCAAAGCCTGAGGTTTCCCTGAAGCTGGAAAGTAGATTGTCAGCCTGGCCTTGTTTATGTGTAACATGTTGATCTGGAAAGCCTAGAACTCTCAATCTGTCCTAAGGCTGGTTCCTTGGCGAGATGCTCTGGGTCTCTCTCTGACTCTCTCCCTGACTCTGGGGCAGGACCTCTGGACTTCATTCCCAATAACCCAACTTCTAAGTCACCGCCAGTGTGGAGAGCTGACGTGAAAGTATGTTCATTATGAGGGAGGACCCAACACGATCCAAAGGAATGCATTTCTAATGGTGGAACTTCAGGGTGACAGAGATATTTGGGGGTAAGAGGTTATTATACCTTCTGTGATTCTCATTACCTAATAGGTAGCCACCTACTTCACCCTCCAGAGAGATTGGCTTTGCCCTTTGGAACTTCAGAAACATCCGGCTCACTGGCTTCCTGGGAGGTTTGTTGATTTCAATTAATTCGAAGGACTGATTGATAATGGTCTTTGTAACTCGGTGTTATCAGTGAGCACATAGATAAGTGCTTCTGTCAGAGAAAAGGGAGCGAGCCATCATGGTCACTTTAATAGCCAAAGGTTATTCCCTGCCTCCAGAAACTTGGCAAACAGGTTTTTTTTTTTTTTCCTGCAAATTTTATTAAGATATGTTCACACACCATACAATCCATTCAAAGTGCACAATCAGTGTCTCACAGTATCATTGTCTACTTGTCCAATCATCACCACAATCAACTTTCAAACATTTTCATTACTCCGAAAGGAAAATAACAAATAAGACACAAAAGAGAAAGCCCCAAACACCCCATGCCCCTTACACACACACACACACCCTTTTGTTGACCCCTAGTATTGGTGTGGTATATTTGTTACTGTTGATGAAAGAATATTAAGATATTACCGTTAACTGTGGGATAGTGAGCCAATGAAAGGGATGTTCTCACATTTTTATTTTCCACATTAATCTGTTTGGGGAATTTGGGCTTGGTAATTACCCATATTTTTCTTGATTTATGTTTTTGTCGCTGATTTTCCTCTCTCTCAGCCTTTTGAACAAACCACTTTAGCAAGGAGGCCCTGACATTGTGGGTTTCGTAGCACATTTGAGTGCTGTTTCTAAAACACACAAAAGATTTGGGTCACAGATATCAAGTGCAGGAGTGTGTCTGCTGTACCTACTCTAATAAGGTTTAATAAATAATTCATAAGTTCAGTATGCTCCACTTCAATGTTCTAAAATTAAAACTTATTTTTAAATTATTTTCTAATGCTGGGACTAGAAACCGTAATATCTTTTAGGTTAATAGCATTTAAAAAATTTTTTTTATTAATTTTTAAATTTTTTTAAAAAATGACAACAAAGAAACCAAACATTCTTAACATATGATCATTCCATTCTACATATATAATCAGTAATTCACAATATCATCACATAGTTACATATTCATCATCATGATCATTTCTTAGAACATTTGCATTAATTCAGAAAAAGAAATAAAAAGACAACAGAAAAAAAGTCATACATACCATACCCCTTACCTCTCCCTTTCTTTTTTTAAATTTATTTAATTTTTATTTATGATACATAATCACATACAAATACAAACATTCTTATCATATGATCATTCCGTTCTTGTTATATAATCAACAACTCACAGTATCACCACATAGTTGTATATTCATCATCATGATCATTTCTTAGAACATCTGCATCAATTCAGAAAAAGCAATAAAAAGAAGACAGAAAAAAATTCATACACACCATACCCTTTACCCCTCCCCTTCACTGATCACCAGCATTTCAATCTACTAAATTTATTTTAACATTTGTTCCCCCATTATTTATTTATTTTTAATCCATATGTTTTACTTGTCCATCGATAAGATAGACAAAAGGAGTATCAGACACAAGGCTCTCACAACCACACAGACACACTGCAACAGCCATATCATCATACAATTGTCTTCAAGAAACTTGGCCACTGGAGCACAGCTACACGTTTTCAGATAGTTCCCTCCAGCCTCTCTATTACATCTTGACTAACAAGGTGATATCTATTTAATGCATAAGAATAACCTCCAGGATAACCTCTCGACTCTGTTTGGAATCTCTCAGCCACTGACACTTTATTTTGTCTCATTTCACTGTTCATCAAGGGTTTTCTCAATCCCTTGATGCTGAGTTCCAGCTCATTCTAGGATTTCTGTCCCACGTTGCCAGGAAGGTCCACACCCCTGAGAGTCATGTCCCACGTAGACAGGGGGAGGGTAGTAGGTTAATAGCATTTTTTGCTATTTATATATTTTAATATCTTTTGAGCCAAGTCTGCCACTTACAAGCTCTGTCACAAATTATGTACACTCTCTGTGCCTCAGTTTCCTTACCTATAAAAAATGGGCATAATAATTACCTTACTTACAGTGTTGTTATGTCAATTAAATGAGCAAAACCACACAATTAGTGCCTTTAGCACAAGCTTAGCTATCGTACAGCATTATAATTTTTTTGAAATTATAGAAGTTATAAAAAAACAAATATAGCAGTTTATAACATTAAAAAAATGATAACGTTCACTCATCACCCAAACCCATTCAATTCACTGTCTAGAGATAACTTTTGTCCACATTTTTCCATGTACATTTATGCATCTATCTATATACATATGTGTATATGCATATGTATACCATATATATATGTATATATATAAACAGAGAGACTGGGATAGTGTTTTGTACAAATATGGGATCATAAGACATCCAGCTGGACCTTTACTTTTTCCACCTAGCAATTTCCCATGGACATCTTTCCACATCAGCTACCCTAGAGCCACCTCTGTATAGTATGGGTATGAGCCCCTCGTCCGATCTGCATGTGGCTTGTGTGTCATTTGTAATTCTCTTTAGAGTTTCTTTCCCATTTCCATGTAGTTCTGTGAATGTTTCACACCGATACAGTCAGATCCTCAGTCTCTCCTTGCACCTACTGGGTTTTGTGTAATGCTCAGAAAGAATTTCCAGTAACCAGCACTTAGAAATAAACTTCCCAGGATCGGAAAATGAAGAATTGCACAATGTGAGGGAACTTTGGAACACAGAGAAAGCTTTGTGATTCATTAATGTGAGTGTATTTTCTTCTTACTAGGGGAGTTTAAGTGACCAAATCTTTTAGGTGTGGGGAACACTCCTGCCCACTACAGGTGAGAAACGCAGGTGGGAGGACATGACACAACCGTCCAGGGCCTCCTTCCTGCCTCCATGGCCTTCATGTGGGTCATGGTGGGCGAGAGGCAGTGGACAGAGGACCTCATCACTTAGTGCTTGATGCAGTTGAACTTATGGTGAAACCAGCAAGGAGTATAAGAAGTGATCTTACCTTATTTCCGTATTCCAGAGTTTAGTGTTAAATGTCACAACGGCAAAATCATTTGGAGACCCAAAAGTCACTGTCAATTCTTGGCAGGTTCCATCACCTCCTCTGTGTACTTGCTCATGGGCAGCGAGATACCATCTTTAAGAACACTGTTCAAGAGTATTTGTCAAAAAGATGAACTGTAATTCAAAAAGAAAAAGAATGAATGATTATTGTATCATTGACAGTGAGGTATTTCTATCTTTTCCTCATGCTTTTTCCTTCATTTTTCTTTTTCCTCAGAAAACACATCCCATGTTTATATAAAGTGGGTGCAACTGACTGAAATCTAGAGAATTAACTAGTCTTTTATATTTGAGTTTCAGAATATCAAATACCTGGGTGGACTGACTTTTAAAAAGAAAGCCTAGGGCAGCTGCCGTGGCTCAGCAGGCAGAGCTCCGACCTGCTGTGCTGGAGGTCTGGAGTTCAATCCCTGGTGCCTCCTGCCCATATGCAAATTAAAAAAAAAAAGAAAAAAGAAAGCCTATTTTGAGGCATTATAGACTCTACTATATATGTGTATACATACACATATAACTTGTTTTCAATTGTAAACATTTACTTAATGCCTCCTATTTCAAAATAATTTTGTTAGGAATTGTGAGATCTTTAAGATAAAAACGTTATAGTTTCTACCCTGTAGGAGCTTGCCATCTGGTTATTTATGTACTTTACCACTTTATAGAATTTTTCAGGGAATAATTTAAGGGAATATCAAGTAATAAGGGCAGAACATTTTACATTCTGTGGTAAGGACAGCTCCTGTGTGGTCTACCATGCTTCTCACTGATCTGCTCCTCAGACGCTGCTGTTGGCAGCCAGCCTCCAAGATGGCCCCGGGAGCCTCAGCTCCAGCTTGGTCCTCATGCCTGTGAGGTTGGTTGTCTCCCGCACTGATCAGGCCCTCTGTGATGAACTGAATACAAAGGGACAGCATGTGACTTCACAGGCCAGGTCTTTAATGACACAGCAAATTTCACCTTGCTCTCTTAGATCGCTTGTTCTAGGGCAGGGGTTGGCAAAAATCCAGAGGCCAAATCCATCCCACAGCCTGTTTTTTGTATGGCCTGTGAGCTAAGAGTGCTTTTCATATTTTCATAAAGTGGCTAAAGAAAGGGGAGGGGGAGGAGGAGAAGGAGAAACAGCAGCAACAGACACTCAATGTGGTCCATGAGGCCTGACATTTATATCTGGCCCTTTACCAAAAAATTTTGCCACCCTCTGTTCTGGGGGATCCAGCTGCCTTGCTTTGAGGACATTCAGTTTTGGGGAGAGAACAAGCTGGTGAGGAACTGAGGCCTCCCACCAAGGGCCAGAACCATCTTGCCAGCCACAATCGAGCCACCTTGGAAGTCAAGTCTCCAACCCCAGTCAAGCCTTCGGAGGATCGCAGCCTCGGCCAACATGACTGAGACTCTGAGCCACAACTGTTTAGCCAGCCACTCCTGATTAAGTGGCCTGCAGAAATCATTGAGGTAATAAATAATCATTGTCGTTTTTGGTCACTAAGTTCTGGAGTATTCTGTTATGCAGTCACAGTAAACGCAACACACTGTATTATATATTGCCTAAAGTCCTCAATACGCATTCGGTTCCTTTAATATTCTTTGGGCACAGGCAGAAACCAGCACATGAAAAACTTTCATTGCCATATTGTACCCGCTTGTTCTAGTTTGCTTAGTTGCCAGAATGCAATATACCAGAAACAGAAAGGCTTTTGAAAAGGGGAATTGAATAAGTTGCTAGTTTATACTTCTAAGGCCGAGAAAATGTCCCAGTTAAAGCAAGTCTATAGAAATGTCCCATCAAGGCATCCAAGCATCCAGGGAAAGATACCTTGATTCAAGAAGGCTGATGAAGTTCAGGATTTCTCTCTCAAGTGAGAAGGCACATGGCGAACACCACGTCATCTGCTAGCTTCTTCTCCTGTCTTCCATGTTTCATGAAGCTCCCCAGGAGGCATTTTCCTTCTTCATCTCCAAAGGTCGCTGGCTGGTGGACTCTGCTTCTTGTGGCTATGTCGTTCTGCTCTGCTCTCTCTGAATCACTCATTCTCCAAAATGTTTCCTCTTTTGTAGGACTTCAGAAACTAATCAAGACCCACCCAAATGGGTAGAGACATGCCTCTATCTAATCCAGTTTACCAACCACTCTTGATTAAATCACATCTCCAGGGAGGTGATCTAATTACAGTTTCAAACATACAATACTAATAGGGGTTAGAAGAAACAGCTGCTTTTACAAAATAGGATTAGGATTAAAACATGGCTTTTCTAGGGTCCATACATCATTTCAAACCAGCACACTGCTGATTTCCTTACTTGGCGGCTTAGTGTCTGTACTTTGCAGTGGTTTCCTTATGACTCAAGACATCACATTCCAATAAATACGTACAAATTAATTTTTTTTTTTTTTTTTACAATTCAGAGGCATAATCAGCTTCTTTGACTAAAGCCTCTTCAATTTGTGTTTGTTTTCTGTCAATATGCCATACTTTGATTATAGCTGGCATTGTTCAAATCGTTAATTTGGGAGGAAAGTGAGTTTAGAATTACTGATCATCAGTTTGTCAATTACTCCATCAAACAGTAATTTTTAGTCTTGGCCATTTGCCTAGTATTGTGCAATTTTTAGATCTTAAGGGCCAAGACGATGTTTTTGATAATAATATAAGAAGTCATTAAGTGAGCCGCTGTCCATGAACTGCGTATTTACTGGCAATAAAACCTACCACTCACCCCCACCTCTCATGGATCTTCCAGTCTAGTGGGGGAGCTTACAGGCTATCTGTCTTGGTTGTCAACTTATTGCTTAAGTCTAGTTTTAGATCATTAAACAAACGAAAAGCTATCAGATACTTTAAGACTCAAAACTGCACTGGTGTTACTTAACCTTTAAACTTTTGTAACTTTTACTTTCTCTTTTCTTAAAGTCAGATCCCTAGAGTGGAGGGTAATTAGATCAAGGTTCAGAATGACAAGGAGAGATAACAATTGCAAACAACATCATACCACTTTGAAAGAACTATTTTGGTCTTTCACCTAAAGTGACTTCTTTCTGCTGAAAGAGATTTGGCTGAAGTAACTGGCTTAGCTTATGGCAGTCAACCATGAAGTACAAGAGCCTCATAAATTTGTGAGATAATTTACACAGCCATTATATGGTCAATGGCAAAACCACAGAGGATCTAAAATCATTTAGATTTCACTCTTGGAACGCAGTGAACTCTTTATCTTGCTGTTTCCACAGATTTAAGATCCCAATAATTGACTATTTTGTTCAAAGATGCCTTCAACTGGTTTTCATTTCTCGTGCACTCACCAACTGAAAGTGGTCAGAAACATTCTTTACAGGAAGGTTAGTCACTCTAGACTTCAGAAATTTGCTCTAGGAAGCTCATGAGAAAGATAATCCTCATCATGGAAAGGCCAAAGAAGAATAAATGAGAGTTAAATGTGAACCTGTTTTTCAAGCAAGGGGTTTCAATAGCAAAAGGCTTCAAGGTTTGTTTGATAAGAGGTCACAAAGAAGTTATATTTTGAGATTTCTTGAAGGGTGTTCTGGTTTGCTAGCTGTCGGCATGTAATATATGAGAAACCGAACGGCTTTTAAAAAGGGAAATTTATTAAGTTGCAAGTTTACAGTTCTAAAACTGTGAAAATATCCAAATTAAAGCAAGGCTATAGAAATGTCCAATCTAAAGCATCCAGGGAAAGATACCTTGGTTCAAAAAGCTGACGGCATTCAGGTTTCTCTCTCAACTGGAAAGGTACATGGCAAACATGGCTACTAGCTTTCTCTCCAGGTGTCTTGTTTCATGAAAATCCTCCAGGGGCATTTTCCTTCTTCATCTCCAAAGGTCTCTGGCTATGCAGGCTCTCGTGGTATTCATGGTTCTGCATCTTTCTCCAAAATGTTTTCTCTTTTAAAGGATTCCAGTAAACTAATCAAGATCCACCTGGAATGGATGGAGTCAGATCTCCCTCTAGTCAAAGGTTAATACCCACGATAGGGTGTGCCACATCTCCGTGGGGGTAATCTAATCAAGTTTCCCATCTACAGTGCTGAATGGGAATTAAAAGAAATGGCTGCCTCCACAAGATGGATCAGGATTAAAACATGGCTTTTCTAGGGCACATAATCCCTTCAAACTGGCAGAGATGTTAAGGTTAAGTGTGATGGGGTTGGGGTTGGGGATGGGAGAGGTTTGGAAAGAGACTTGTCCACTCATGCACATAATAAAGCTTTCTGAGCATTTACATGTGAGTCACAGGCCTGGGCTGTGGAATACAAACATGAAAAAGATAGACCCAGTCCTTGTTCTCAAGGCACTTAAAGTCTAGCGCAGGCAACTGAAAGGGCAACGGAATTTATAACCCAGAGTAACAAGAATTACTTAGGCATTCCTGGAGGGACAACTAACTCCTATTTGACAAGTCAGTGGAGGTTTCCTGGAGGAAGAATTTTTTAAAGTTGAGATCTGAAGGATGAGAAAGACCAAAGAAGAGAAGAATGTTCTTAACGAGGAAACTATGGGGAAAAGCTCAGACACAATAGACAAAAAACGTGGATTATGTAAGGAAATAAAGATGTCAGTGTAATGGTGAAGGGTTGGGGACTAGTATGAGAGATAAGACATAGGGGTCCTCTATGTCTTGTAGAAGTTTGGGCTTTAGCATGAGGGTAGGAGAATGTTGTGATCAGATTTTCATTAAAAAAAGATAACAATTGCTGAAGGAAAAGTGGGTGGGTATCTGTGAAGCTGCTGTCATCCAGATGGCAGATATGGTGGCCTGTCCTCATGAACTGGTAGTGAGAATGGAGAGAATCAAGAGATAGTCAATAGACATCAAGGGATTGGGAAAACCTTCTCAACCAAAAGGGGCAAGAGAGAAATGAGACAAAATAAAATGTCAGTGGCTGAGAGATTTCAGAATTGAGAAGTTATCCTGGAAGTTATTCTTACGCATTTTATAGATATTCCTTTTTTCAGCTTAATGTGTATTAGAGAGGATAGAGTGAAGTGCCTGAAACTGTAGAGCTGTCTTCCAGTAACCATGTTTCTTGAAGATGAATGTATAATGATATAGCTTTTGCCATGTGACTATGTGATTGTGAAAACCTTGTGTCTGATGCTCCTTTTATCCACGATGTTGACAGATAAGTAAAAAATATGCATTAAAAATAAATAAATAATAGGGGTAATAAACGTTAAAATAAATTGAGAAGATTGAAATACTAGTGAGCAATGAAAGGGAGTGGTAAGGGGTACAGAAAAAAAATTGGAGGAATAAAGGTTAAATTCTATTGAATAGATGGAAATACTAGTGGTCAGTGAAAGAGAGGGGTATGGGGGATGGAATATGTGAGTTTTTCCTCTTTATTTCTTTTTCTGGAGTGATGCAAACATTCTAAAAAATGATTATGGTGATGAATATACTATGTGATGATATTGAGTCACTGATTGTACACCATACACAGAACGTTTGTATGTTAAGAATGTTCATGATTGTATGTTACTTTGGTTTGATAATACAAAATTAAATTTAAAAAAGAGATAGTCAATAGATATGCAAGAGGAAGAGGAGAGGTTATTGATGGATATGGGACATGAAGACAAAGGAGAAAAGGCTTCTGGCTTTGGCAACTAAATGGACGAACTCACTGTGAGCAGGAGACACTGGATTAGGAGATTAATCGGGAGACGAGGAGAAGATGCTGGATTCCATGTGGAGACAGGTTGAGTTTAAGGTGAGGAGGATATACTGATATATAGGCCTCAGAAGAAATCTGGCCTTAGTTGTTTGGAAATCATCCATTTAGAAGAGGTATTGAGAGAAGAGAGATTCAAGAGAGAATCCTGAAAGAGCCCCACACTGAAGAAAAAAGAGATGGAGAGATAAAAGAGGAAAAACTCGGAAAGGATGGTATGGAAACCCAGGGACAAGTTTCCAGAGGGAGGGAGTGACCAATGTCAAAGACCATTAAGCACCACGTGGACGCATCAGATAAACTCAAATTGAGGGACATTCTACAAAAGAATTGGCCTGTACTTTTCAAAAACGTCAATGCCAAGAAATAAAAGGAAAGACTGAGAAACTGTTCCAGATTAAAAGAGAGTAACAAAACATGACAACTGGGAATACAATTCATGATCTGCTGTTTTCTTTTGCTATATCTTTTATCGTTCTTAATGGTTGCATAATAGTTAAGATAATTATTTACGTATGTCATTTTCTGGTAAACAGGAAAGTAATTTAATGCTATTCCAGGCTTTCTCTAAATCACATATCACGTAACTTTTGGAAGAATGTTTTTATGAGATATAGTAAATTAAAAAAGTAAAACTCAAAACCATGCACTTTGATTACCAAAGTGAAAAGGTGAAGAAACAAATGTAATTTATAGTTGCTGTGTTAGGTTTGTCTTAATGTGGAGAAAAGTTCACTTTATTTCAAATTATATCCTTAAATTCACCTTCAAAAGGTCAATGTGTCCCCCACAAAGTCTTAAGTTCACAGTGTCTGGCACGTAGTTATTTAAGTGTTATTTAATATAGTCATCCCAAATGTATTCAAGAAGATGGTGAAATGGGACAATAACCCCCAGTCTCCTTTCTGTGATCCTGCAATTCTGGCAGCTGTATACAGCTACCTGCATGCAACATATTAAAATACTTTCGTTAATTTCTCCTTACTTTTTACATTTTTTTCTGGAGACATTTTAAAATGTTTAAGTATTTTTCCATCAGGCGCATACAATAAACTCCCCCCGTAGCCGCCCAAACTAGCCGTGGCTCCGCACCAGGAATACTTTTCAAAGAAGAAACTCCATTGGTGGGACAAATGCCCTCAGTCAAGATGGCCGTGGCCGCCTTCCGCTTCCCTTGCTGGCCAGTAGCAAAGATGGTTCCTGCGGCCTTTTTTTTTTTTTTTTTCCTTTTTCTTCTTTCAAACCTTGCTTTTCCCATAACGAAGCACTTCCGGGTTCCGAGCCGCCGCCTTTGCGGGTCGGTGAGTGCAATCGGGGCCCGTAGACCTTTATCGGCCGTTTTTTTCCCGTGGAGTCAGTCGTGGGCAAGAGAGGGGTGAGGGCCGGGATCACACCGGCGCTTCCAGTCATTCTCTCACATCGAAAACCGGGGCGGTTTTCCCTGACACCTCCTGTCCGTCCAGCTCCAACCAGGCCTCTGCGGCCTCGGCCGTGAGCAGGCAGTGCACCTGGAAGGGCGATGGTTTAAGTGTGTGTTTGTTTAAGCAGCTTTCTTGAGATTAATTCATATACCCATTTACAGTGTAAAATTCAGTGGTTTCAGTATATTCACAGAATTGTGCATCCATCACCACAATCTCAACTTAGGACATTTTCATCACCTTAAAAAAAGAAGCTTTGTACCCGTTAAAGTCACTCCCCTCCCCTACCTTCTCCTGTAGCCCCCCAGACTGACAACCACTAAGCTATCTTATGTCTCTGTAGATTTGCCTTCTCTGCATGTTTCATATAAATGGGGTCGTACAATATGTTGTCTTTGTCACTGGCTTCTTTCCCTTAGCACATTCACCTACATAATCGCGTGTATCAGTGTTTCATTCCTATTTATTGTTGAAAAGATGTTCTGAGGTATGGATAGTCAACATTTTGTTTATCAGTTGATAGACATTTGGGTTGGGCTGTTTTCACTTTTGGCTGTTAACCTTGTGTACAATTTTTGTGTGGACATATGTTTTTATTTCTCTTGGGTATATACATAGGAATGGAATGGGAGGGCCATGTGAGAATTTTACGTTTAGCATCTTGAGGAAATACCAAACTGTTTCCAAAGTGGCTGCATCATTTTACAATTCCACTAGCAATGTCTGAGGGTTCCAGTTTCTCCACAATTTCACCAATTGCTTGTTATGGTTGCCTTTTAAAATATTTTTTTATTTTTTAAAATTTATTTGTGTGGCTGTTTGGCATCTTAATGGTTGTGAAGTGGTATCTTGTGGTTTTGATTTGCATTTCTTAATGACTAATGATGCTGAACGTCTTCTCATGCACTTACTGGCCATTTGTATATTCTCTTTGGAGAAATACCTATTCAAATATTTTGCCCATTTTAAATTGGATCATTTTGTTTTTATCATTGTTTTGTACTCTGAGTTTATATGCTCTTTATACAAGTCTCTTGTCAGATATATAGTTTACAAATATTTTCTCCCAGTATGTGGCATCCTTTGCAGGACAAAAGGTTTTAATTTTGATGAAGTCCAATTTATCCATTTTTTTCTTTTTCTACTTTTGCTTTTGGTGTCATAGCTAAGAAATCATTGCCAAATCCAAGTCACTAAGATATACTCCTATTATTTTCTTCTAAGAATTTGGTAGTTTTAGCTCTTACGTTTAAGTCCATGAGTCTAGATTTTGAATTAATTTTTTTATATGATTGAGGTCCAACTTATTCTTTTGCATGTGGATATCCAGTTGTTCTAGCATCATTTGTTGAGAAGACTATTCTTTCTCCATTGAGTTGGCTTGGCACCTGTCAACTTGGAAATAACAAACTAAGCTGCAAGGCAATAAAGGCATTTATTTGGGGTCTTAGAATTACAGTTAGGGGAGCACAGATTCAGGTAGTAACCCAAATTGTGTTCCATCTTGGCATTCCCAGGCAGGGTTTTTGTTTTTGTTTTTATAGGAAAAATAAACATACCTTTATCTAATAGATAATATGTGGAAATTCTGATCATCCGTAAATATTGCTGATAAACTGGATCCAAATCCACAAGCTTTTTCTTCAAGTTTGTTGTTAAAGTAAGGATTGGTGAAAGTATCAAAATATAAATCAGGCACGAGATTAGGAACTGCTAACACAGTGCATTGAAAATGGTTAATTCTATCAGAAATGCCATCCAGAAGGAATTCCAGAGAAGGCTCAAAGAGTAGTGATTGAATGGTCAGAATCAGTTCTGTGAGAAACACTGGGGATGAGAGACCCATCTTCTTGCTTTTCCATCACAGAGGGCCCCTTTTTATCAGGGACTTCAGGCTTCTCTTCACTAATTCATTTCTGAATGACATCTGCTGAAGGTTTTCGTTTTCACTTGTCAGTAAGATCATTTAAAAGAGAGTTGGCAGAATTTACCCTTAGGCCGTGCATTGTATTGTCAATTAGATAGTCATTTAGATGAATAAAGCATGTCAGCTTCATGCAGTGATGCCTTTTGCTGGCTTGTTCTACATGTGTCATTTTCTCAGAGTTTCCATATTGTGGGCAAGTCAAATGGAATTTCACTGAAATTTACAGTTTGGTGTTTTCTAATAATCCACATCAGATTCAAATGCACAGTCAGGATTAAGTTCTGTAGCACGCAAAACCTTCCTGACTATATCTTTTGCCTCATTTCTAAATTCTTCTAGGTGTTCTTTTACCTCCTCTAGCCAGAGAACTTTCTGGGCCTTAAATTCCTGCAGGGTATAGGTGTGACCTTTCTCTATAATATAACAAAGTCCCACTGAATTCGAGTCTTAACACAATTCATCTATTTTTAAGAAGAGCTGGTCACAAATAAGCATTAACAATGAACAATTTTGGAGGATTTTCAACATCCAGAGATTTTCTTAGATCAGACATTCTTCTTCCATACGTTAGAAGGCTTCCATTTCCAGAAAAGTGAAAAAGGAATCTTAGTGAGTTCTCTGTGACACAGATAGACTTTTTCCCATCGAACAAATTCGATAAATTCAGTGTCTTCATTAAAAAGGTATATTGGCTAATGGTGTAGTAGTCATTTTTCTTGATGTTCTCATAACTTACAGCTTTCAGGTTATATGTACCATATTCAATGGAAGACTTTGGCATTGCAGAGATCATATGAAGAAATCCAAGATTTTCATTTTCATGTGTTATTTTAAGGATTTGCAAGTGATCACAAATATTCGCTTTAATGACTTCTTTGTCATGAAAAGTGTACTTAGGGTAAATTGAAGAACTAGTCCTGTAGAGACCTCTTCCAACAGTGTAATGGCAGTTTAGGAGAAGAGGGAGAGAAGCTCTCAAGAGAGGGCCGTGGTACCTGCTTTGTTCCACAGCATCTTGAAGCACAAGAGACTGAGAAAGTGATTCAGTAGAAGGTTGACTTTTCGCTGATTGCAGTTTTTAGGATTCCAGAACTGATTAGCTGAAGTAGATTCCGTTCATATCTGTATTCTGGCTCCTTAGGATCTTGGTAGACATGTAGCACTGGCAGAAACTCCAGTTTTATAGGCTGCTGTCGTTTTCCCGTCCTCTCCTGAGCTTTTGTAGTTTGCCTAAACTGTGTTTCAGAGGCATTTTCTATGGGTGTTGCAGAACCTTGTCTTTCCATTGTTTTTATGCTATTCAGTCTTGAAAGGATAGGGTTTTCTAGCTGCTCATCGGTGTTTTTCAGGTCAGTGTTACTGTCTGTGGCCAGAAAAGTCATCCTTAATTCTTTTTGTAGTGTGCTATGTCTTGGAAATCCAATGTGTAGTTTCCATTTAGAACCCACTATATTGAACAATGCAGGTCTAGATTTGAAAGCTCAGTGTGGGAGCTTGGATGAGTCTCTTTGTATCTCTGTTCTTCACTTTTCAACCCTTTAAAAGGATAGGTGGGTGGCAGGTGATCACTAAAATGCCTTTCTACTGACTCTTTGCGTCTCTATGGGACTTTCCCTCTGTGCCCCTGAAGCCATGCGAAGTCTCTTGGAGGATTCACCAGGTTACACAAGAGGGCAAGGGTTTTTACAGGAAAAGAAGATTAAACAAGTTGCGTGTGGTTGGTGGGTATTTGGGTACTCTAATTGTCCCTCAGGTTTATCTTCTGGCTTATTATGTCTGGATGCCCTTAGAGTTTTCAGGGGCATTGTTGCTTAGGCTTTGCGTCCTTTGGCAGTTGAAGATATCTGGCTGAGACCTGCATAAGAGCAATCTGCAGAATAACCTCTCAACTCCATTTTAAATCTCTTAGCCGCAGGAATCTCTATTTTTATTTATTTATTTTAATGCAACTATGTAGAAAAATTAGTTGACCATAATTATGAAGGAATCCTGTTAATTTCATTTTCAGATTCTCATTGCTAGTGTATATAAATACAATTGATTTCTGTATGTTGATTTTGTATCTTGCAACCTTCCTGAACTAATTTATTAGTTTTACTACCATTTTAGTGGATTCCTTAGGATTTTCTGTATTCCATATCATGTCATCTGCAAGTAGAGATAATTTTATTTCTCTTTTCAGTCTGGATTCTGGATGCCTTTGATTTCATTTTCTTGCTTAATTGTCCTGGTGAGAACCTTCAGTAAAATGTTGAATATAAGTGATGAGAGCAGATATCTTTGTCTTGTTCCTGATCTTTGGGGGCTGGGGGGTGGGGGTGGGGGAAGGGCAAAGCACTCAGTCTTTCACTATTAAAGTTTTTTTTTGTAATGCACTTTGAGGTTGAGGAAGTTCTGTAGTTTGTTGAGTGTTGTGATGATGAAAGGGTGTTTAACTTTGTCAGATGCTTTCATTTATTTATATTTTGCATCTATTGTAATTTTTGTCCTTTATTAATATGGTACATTACATTTTGAGTCATGTGGTTTTTGTCCTTTTCTCTATTAATATAGTGTTTTACATTGATTGATTTTCAGATGTTGAATTTTGCATTCTTGGGATATGTCCCACTTGGTGTATACTCTTTTATATATGTTGTTGGATTCTGTTTGCTAGTAGTCTGATGAGGATTTTTGTGTCTGTATTCATAAGGGATATTGGTTTGTAGTTTTCTCATGATGTCTTTGTCTGGTTTTGGTGTCAGGGTAGTGGAGGCTCATAGAGAATGAATTGGAAAGTGTTCTCTCCTCTTCCTTTTTTAAGAACAGTTGTCCAGGACAGGGAGGTGTACTCCTGGCTGAGGGAACAAACGCAGTGGAAGGGAGCAGAGCTTGTTGGAAAAACAAGTAAGGAAGGCTATTGTGTCTGGAGCAGGGAAACCCAGGGGATTGAGGGATGGGCTTAGGTGCTAACTGAGGTGGGAGGATCTGAGGTAGGTGATAATTAATGTCTGAGGGAAGAAGAGAAGAGGAGAGAGCCTTGGATCAAATTCCAGTAAGTCCAATTGGAGATGGATGAATTTGCAGAGAAGGTGTGGGAAGGAATAGGTAGGAGGACAATCAGGAAAGGCAGTCTTGAAAAGAAAATAATGTTGGAAGAAGGAGTTTCTGGAAGTAATATAGTGGAGTGATGTAGTAGGTAGAGATGGGGAAATGAGCCACGTTAGAAGACTCTTTTGAAAAGTTTGTAGAGGGGAGTGGTGACCAGCTGTGGAGAGGGTAGAGGTCAAAGGTTTTCTTTCTTTTTAAAATTCCTTTCTTCACAACTTTTAATTTTGATATAATTTTGCCCTTTCAGAAAAAATTGCAAGACATGGAACTCCCAAGAACTCTTTTTGAGATTCAGTGATTGTCTACATTTTGCCCATTGGCTTTATTATTGACTATTGCGTGTACTCTACCTTTTTCTATTTTAATCATTTGAAAGTATGTTGCAGACATCATGCACTCTTCTCACTAAATATCTCAGTGAGTATTTCCAAAGAACGACATTCTCTTCTGTACCAGGTTGTGTCGAAAAAGGGAGATATTGGCATGTTGAAAAGCCTAAGTGAAGAGTCAGGTGGAATGGAAGAGAGAGAAGAGATTATTGTACCTAAGGGCTTCTGGAAAGGTCCAGAGGGTAAGAGCTAAATCCCAGGTAGAAGGGTTGACCTTTGCAAGATGAAGAGAGCCCTTCTTATGTTTGTTAGGGAATTGAGGAATTTCCCCTCAGCTGGCTTCTGTTTCCATTGTCAACCAGGAAGTGAGATAATTTATGGAAAAAGAGGAGGAAGTTATGTGCATGGTGAAGAAGGGTCAGAGTTAGGAAATTGTGGAGAAACATGGAATAGTCAAGGACAGGGGAGAGGGAGTTGTGAGAAAAATGTCTCAGGATTCTTTTGGCCAGATAGCCCACTCCAGGTTGGAGTGCCAAACCAATCTACTGTGTTTGGTGACTAAGTTAAGTTCATCTAGGCTGAGATTTTGCCTAAGGGATGTAATGAAAAAACAAAATGGGCAGGGGAATTTTGGGCATTAGCAAGAGTATGGGTCATAGGATGTACTAGATAAGTATAAAAGAAGCAAGATGATGGCTATCGGATGGGAAATAGGGGCAAATGACTGGTGGTAGTCTAGGAAAATAGGAGTTTGTAATATATATTTAAATTACTGCTATTTTACTTACTGGAGCTAGCCATTATCGAACTTGAGTACTGAATACGTATTTTACATGCATTAATATCATATAATTCTTATGACAGCCCTATGAGGTATGAATAGTCATTAAGCTATTTTTATAGAGAAGGAAACTTAGGTTAAAGTGACTTGCCCAAGGCCGCATGGCTTAAAAAGTGACAGCAGGGGGTCAAACTCAGGTCTCTCCAATTTCAGAGGCCTGCACGTCGCTGGACCCCTCTGTGGAGCCTCCTGTGTTCCTGACATCACGTTTACCCGCTTCTAAATTCATGCTTCACTTAGCTCACAGATTGAATGTTTGAAAATGTAGATTGATCATATCACACCATGGCTCAGAACCTTTCGTTGCTTTTCCTTATTTTAAAATTCAAATAAGGGGCAGTGCAACCCTGATTTAGTGGTAGAATTCTCACCTGCCATGCCAGAGACCTGGTTCGATTCCCAGAGCCTCCCTATACCAAAAAAAAAAAATTCAAATAGAGGGTGCCTGGGTGGTTCAGTGGTAGAATGCCTGCCTGCCACGTGGCAGACCTGGGTTGAATTCCTGGCCCATGAACCCCACCCCACCCTCTCAAAAAAAGAAGAAAAAAAAAAAAACTGTATTAAAATTCAAATGAAAATACGTGTAGAAATACATACCTAAGATGGATTGATGGGTGATAAAGAGTTGGAGAGATGGATAATTGTGTGCTAAGGCAAATCATAGTAAAATGTGAATTGTGGAATTCGAGTGGGGGAGGTATATGGATGTTCAGTGTAGAATTATTTCTATTTTTGTTTATGTTTGAAATTTTTTATATAAAATATTGGGGAGAAAGTGCCTCTTGATACAAGTAAACGAAGTTAAAATGTCTTCTTATAGGTGTACCTAAGCGTAGGTAGGGTAATAGAAGAATGGCTGCCTCCTCCTGTGAGCAGGTTTTTTAATGCACCTAAAGACTTCTTGTGCTTGCATTCCGAGGGCTTCCTCTGTGCTCCTGTATTGGGAAATAATATTCAGACTGTGTAATTAAAGTGCTTTAAGCACTTGTGGGAAAGCCTTAAATCACATATCACAAGGTTTGGGGCAGTCTTCCATAACAAAGAATAATCATTGCATTCTGCTTGCCAGCTCAGGTGGTTTCAGATCACAGGAGGAGATCCCGTCTGTCCCCACTGTTTGCTTTCTCCAGTACAAATTCATTTGAGTCCCAAATAATGTATTTTGCATGCACAGATGCTTGTTTTGTAATAAAATGGATTCTGCAGTTCAGTAGATATTTTTTTTTACTCTTTCTGGAAGGTATTTGGCATTTAATATAAGTGATTCTAAAGGGAAAAACAGGTTTCTCAACAATATGATATTGTTTTCAAAAAGGTATTGCTTTCAATTCACATCACTAATGATGACAACCCCCACCCCACCCCCACCCCACCCCCACCCCACCCCCACCCCCCATTGACAGCTGATTTCAGACCACCTTTGCAGGCAGGCAGGATATACTGATTTCATTCGTTGACCTGTTTATTCCCTTCCAGAAGTCTCCAGAGCAGAGTGTTTGTAACATGAGGGGAGCCGGGGGTGCCACAGATGCCCCCAGCGGA
>PVIY010020632.1:0-43738 GCA_004026745.1 Myrmecophaga tridactyla
AACATTTGAATGTATCACTTCAAAAGTACTCAAAACCACCCCTTGCATTCACCCATACGTATTTACTTAACTCCCCCAATGTGCAAGCATTGTTCTAGCTGTGGGGATAAAGTAGTTAGCAAAGCAAAGCCCCTGTGCTCGGGGAGTTGGTGCTGTAATTGGGAGTGAGATGATAAACGAATCTAGACAAATAAATACACATGTAACATGCCAGATGGTGATGGGCTCCATGAAGAAAAATAAAGTCCAGTGTAAGGGGACAAAGTGATGGCAGGGATGGGGCAATGTGGTGTTATTTCAGATTCATTCACAAGGAAGGTATGACTCTATGAGAGATGGGTTTTTTACTCCATTTGAGAATTGAGGAAACTGAAGCTCAGAAGGACGCGTGATATGTCAAATTTTGGCAGCTAAGGGGAGAACTCAACATCAGATGTGTCTTCGAGACAACTTAATGAGCAGTACACTTACTTGTGTACTTATCTTGATGTGTGGTATCCAATGAAAAGTTTTTTAAAATATTGCATGCTTGGCTTTGGCTTCAGAATTTGTCATCTTTAAATGCTACCACACAGCCGCTTTCCTGTTCATCTGGGAGAGCTGAGGAAGTAATGTGTTGGGATCAATGGACAGAAGGAGAGACATTTGAATCAAAATGTTTTGAAACCCCTGGATGACTTGATGAACGGTTTCCCAGAAAGGAGCCATGGATAGACCAGCAATGAGTTGGGAGCATTCCATTTTATTGCTGAGTTCTGGGTCCAGGGACCAGCTCCCCACATTTCACTTTGCTATATAGCACTTTGCCATATAGAGCCTAGCAGAGGAAATATTTTTCTCACAGGCCACTCAGGAGACTGCCAGTAGTGAGGAGGGAGCTTTCCCCTTTCTCCTCTTCCAGTCCCACCCAGCATTCCTTACCCAATATCACTGGGCAAACCCAGGGGAGATACAGTTTCCCAAAGAGATGAATCATCATAAGCTGGAGTCAGGGCAGTCACTCAGAAGTTGCAATAAAGTTTGGAATCTGAAATAAAGACCTCCTCATGCTCAGGAAATCGAATGGCTGCCCACAAAGGTGTCTGTAGACAAACTCTCTGTGGGTCACCAGCCTGTGCATGCAATGACCAAATGACTCATTCTCTAAAGAGCACTTTTGGCGGCTGCAAATGATTTACTGCGTGTTTCGGTTTGCTAAAGCTGCCAGAATGCAATATACCAGAAATGGGTTGGCTTTTACAATGGGGATTTATTACCTTACAAATTTACAGTTCTAAGGCCATGGAAGTGTACAAAACAAGGCATCAACTAGACGATACCTTTTCTGAAGAAAGTTCACTGGCATTTAGGACACCTCTGTCACATGGGAAGGCACATGGCTGGCATCTTCTGGTTCTTCTCTTCCAGGTTTCATTGTTTTCAGCTTTTGACTTCAGTGGCTTCCTCTCTCAGCTCCTCTAGGGACTTTCTTTCTGTATGCTTCTCTTAATTTTAAAGGACTTCACTGAATGGATTAAGACCCATCTTGCATGGGGTAGGTCACATGTCAATTGAAATAACCTAACCAAAAGGTCTCATCTACAATAGGGCTGCACTCACAGAAATAGATAAGAAGAACTTGGCCTTTTCTGGTGTACATAACAGCTTCAAACCAACACACTGTGGGTCCCCAAGGCTCTCATCATATGGAAAGATTGATGCAGTGGCAGAAGCCAACTTCGAGATAAGATCTAATGGAAGGCGTTGGTGGGGACAATGGTTGGGGTTGGTGGGGACAAAATATTTAGCCACATCTCCTCATCATAGAGCCAGCCAGAGTGCCAGACTGTATATTCATTCATCCATCATCCATCCATTCATTCATGATTTATCAGTACTGACCATGCACTATTCATTGTGAATTCAGTGTTGGGAGAATATATGGTTCTCACTCCCCTTCCAGATAGGGAGACCAAGATTTTCAAAGGCCCCCATAACAGTGGGACAGGTATTACAATGGAAGGAAGCATATGGGGCTGAGGGTGCTGAAGAGAGGCTTGGGTATGTGGGGAGGCTGAGAGAAGGGTATGGGTGAGGTCTGGGGTAACTTTGGAGGAAATGTCATGTGCGATCATAGTATGTTTGATGAGCCATAGGAGGGTAGTAGGGAGGGTGGAAAACAAGTTGGAAATGAAACTGGAGAGGAGAATCATGCCCACATCATGGAAAACCATGGTGTTAAGCTAAGATTGAGAAACAAAAGCATTCTGAGTATGGAAATCACATGGGGATATTTGTGTTTGATAGTGACAGGTGTGAAGGTGCATAGAAGAGGAGAGGCTGGAGGCAGGAAGACCAGTGAGGAGGCTGGTCCAGGAGGGGGATAGGGACTTGAATAGTGGGGACTGAAGTGAAGGGAAGAGATAATGGATTCGAAGGTATCGAATTAGAGCTATCAATGACGTTTGCTGATGATGGCTGAGATGTGGGAAGAAGGCAAAGAGGAGTCCAGGATGATTGGTGAGTTGGTTAATGCCACCATTGGAGCTGTGAGGAGGTCAGGTTTGGGTAAAGGAGAATGGGCCATACCTTGATGACAGGTAGGACCCATTTGCAGCAGCAAGAATGTTGCCAGGTATTATGGGACTGGCATTCAGGAGCCTGTGATGCCTTGTAGGTATAATATGTGGGGCACATGTGGAGGACCCGACCCATGTTCTAGAGATGACTACAGTGAAAGAGAAATTACAAAACCAAGTGCAATGAATGTGAGTTCTAATTTGTGCTGGCTTCTTCCCTTTTGATTTGGAGTAGATTTTCATGGCCTATAGGGAAGAGAACTTTCTTAGAAGAATAGACTTCCTTTCTGCCCATTTAACAGATGAGGAAACTGAGGGTCAGAGTGGCAGAACTCTTTAAGTGAGAGGTCAAGCATCTGGGAGGTAGGATGTTGTAGAACCAGAATTTAAACTCAGCTTCATATGACTCCATGTTTATTGCATATAATACTGTCCCATGCAGTCTTCCACATCCCTTAGGGATTTTGTTTCCAAATTCTCCATGGTCTTGGCATTTGTTGATAAATCCTGGTATCATGAGGTGTGCTGGTTAACAGGGAGTGGGCAGTAAATTAGTTGTATAAGAAGAGAACATTCAGTGTAAATGATGGAGGTGCAATTCTACCATTTATTGGGAGCTTACTATGTGCCATGGAATTTACATGTATCATTACACGTAATGATGATCATAGCTGGCATGCAGTGATGTTAATGAAGTATGGAACACTGTGCTTGACACTTTGTAGGCGCTAGCTCATCAAGACCTGATAATAAAGGAGGAAGCTAGTGCTGTTAACGCTTCCACCAAGGAAGAGTCGATGGCTATGGTTTGTTTACACTTCTGGCTCTCCTGCTGTACTTGACAGGTAAGAACCACTTCTTACTCACTGCTGGATCTCAGCACATGCTGAAACACCTCCACATAGTAGGCACACCATAAATACCTGCTGAAAGGACAAATAAATGAATAAAAGACAGAGCTGTCCAGTAGGGAGGTTGAGTGGATGTCAGGAGAAAAATCTGGAGAGAACAGTAAATGTGGGAGGCAGCAGCATACAGGGGTCAGCACCCAATAGATGCTTGTTACATGCAATCTGGCTCCTAGTGCATTCTGCAGACTTGTCGTTTCTCATAGCATATGCCTTTCTGCAGCATCCCTTCCCCTCTCGACAATGCTATACCTTCTCTCTGGAGTCTGCCAGCCTTGAACCTTATCTAAAGGTACCATCTCACCTGAGTATCCCCTTGAGATGACAGGTGAGTTTTTATGTCTTTTGCTTCTTTCCAGTGAGGCAACATCAGGATTTCGAAGTTAAGCAAATTTCAGCTGGGATCTGGCACCAAAAGCTAAGCCTTTGGATAAGTTTGTTGACCACTCTGAATTTTGATTGCTCTCTTTATATAACTGGGATATGAATGGTCACCCATAGGTGTTGCAACAAAGCCAGCACCCAAGCAGTGAGCACACAGGCTCTGGAGTAGATGGACTGAGTTTGAGGCTTACAAGCAAAAGACATTCAGGTAAGTGACTTCTAACTCTTCCTCTGTGGGAGTGTTAACAGCACTAGCTTCCTCCTTTATTATCAGGTCTTGATGAGCTAGTGACTACAAAGTGTCAAGCACAGTGTTCCATACCTCATTAACATCACTGCATGCCAGCTATGATCATCATTAAGTGTAATGATACATGTAAATTTCATGGCACATAGTATGCTCCCAATAAATGGTAGAATTCCACCTTCATCATTTATGCTGAATGTTCTCTTCTTATACAATTAATTTACTGCCCACTCCCTGTTAACCAGCACACCTCATGATAGCAGGATTTATCAACAAATGCCAAGACCATGGAGAATTTAGAACAAAATCCCTGAGGGATGCGGAAGACTGCATGGGACAGTATTATATGCAATAAACATGGAGTCATATGAAGCTGAGTTTAAATTCTGGTTCTACAACATCCTACCTCCCAGATGCTTGACCTCTCACTTAAAGAGTTTTGCCACTCTGACCCTCAGGTTCCTCATCTGTTAAATGGGGAAAATAATTCTTACCTCATAACATGGTCATGAAAATTATGAACTAATGGCATGTTGTGGATTGGGCTCTCCAGAAAGACTGAGATAAAGTTGAGATAGATAGAGTTGGAGTACAAGATCTTTTTAAGGATCAACATCTGTGAATGGAAGGAGGTGGAAACAAGGGAAGGGAGAAAGAGAAGATAAACTGTGATTCAGACCTACCAAAAGTCTTGGCCAACAGAGGAAGGGGGTCTGGAATGGGAATTACTCATCAGAGTGTCCATACTGGGCCAAAATGTCTGGCCTTTATATTCTGCCTTTCTACCTCAGTTGCCAAATGCGATCATGGGTTGCCCTGGGAAAGGTGTGACCTCCATGAGGGGGCTCTCTGCTTCTGAGAAGACCCTGAAGCAGCCAGTTGGAGGCTATCTTCAGACCCCACTCCCTGCATTTGGCAGAAAGTTCTGCCTCGAAGAGGATCCATGTGATTCATCTCCTTGTCCAAGCATATAATAGGTATTCAGGTAAGCATAGAGAATCTTCATCTGCATCTGGTTGTATTTTTGGAATATTAGCAAACGGGGTAACCAGGTCACTCTCTCAATGTCCTTTGAGAACTGGAAGTGCTATTAAGATGATTTTCTTTTCTTCTTAGAATTTTAACAGAGGGACTAGTAGTGGTCTCGACTCTCATACCCACACCATCTGTGTGGCTGCTTCCCTGCAGAGATGTGGTTTTATGGCCTGGCTGGCCTGAAGAAGGCTGTGGTCCAGCTCTTCCTGATTCTGTCACTGCTGGTTTCAGTGGGCAAACCCTTCTTGATAGCGAAGAACCTAGAATAACCGTGGTGGAGGGTGATGTGGGGTACTCCTTTTAGCCTCAACTACACCACTGCCACCACTACACACCCACCATGCCACAAGCCCAACAACGTCCAACCTCAAATGAACCAGGGCCCCCAAGTCAAAATCACACAATGCTGAACGTAGACCACAAACACTCCCACCCAGCCTATAATCCCCTAAATAGACCCTGTTTGGGGTTCATCAAGTAGCTCAACATTTTTTCTCCCCTTAACAGTTTGGATTTGAGAAAACCCCAAGCAAATTTTGTCAACCTGTTCATATTATTGGGTTCACACATAATTAGAGAGAAATTCAATCCACGTGTCCCTCTCATAGTTTGGCTGTTTAAAGAGCATCGTCTATCACCAATTCTTTGTCTAATGCTTATGTTTTCCTTACACCACGGAGGAGTGTCTTAAATTGGGAAGGGGGTAGTAGAACAGAGAAAAGCAGATGCATGCAAATAGTCTGGATCTAATTTCAGTAGGTTTAAAAGCTTTCTAGAAGACAGGTAAAGAGTCCATAATCTAGAAGCAAGAGTTTGCAAATGACACCTCTCTTAGAAAATCATAGGGAAAACAGTAAACAGGAAAACCCAGACTTGAATTTGTCCAGCACTAACTAGAAATTAGTTACCTCCATCATAAAACATCCATCCACCTAATGGTTCCACCAGGGTCTCTGAGACTAAGTTTCTCCACTTCTAAAGTATGACTAATAATACTCACCTTGTCTAGTTATTGTGAGGTTAAAAATAAAAAATAACTGTAAAGCTGCTGTCCTGGTCAGGTTCATGCGTCAACTTGGCCAAGTGGTGGTTGGGCAAGTGCTGGCTTGTCTGGTGCCATGAAGACATTTCATAGAATTAAATCATGATCATGTCAGCTGCATCCACAGCTGATTCCATTTGTAGTCAGCCAAAGGGGCATGTCTTCTGCAATGAGTGATGCTTAATCTAATCACTGAAAGCCTTATAAGGAGGATTCAGAAGAGACAGACTCTTCCTGTTTCGGCTGGTGAGCCTCTCCTGTGGAGTTCGTCCAGGCCTTCCATCGGAGTCATTGGTTTCACAGTCTACTCTGCAGATTTTGGACTCTGTGTTCCTGTGGTCATGTGAGACACTTTTATAAATTTTATATTTGTGAGTGTTCCCTGTTGATTCTGTTCTCTAGAGAACCCTAACTAATAAAGCTGCCAAGAGGTATGAAGAATGGCCAGGGCTGGGACCCTCAGATTCACATCCTAGGGACATCTCCTAGTCACTTTTCGTGGATTTGAGTTACTTCCAGCCTTCTTGGCCATGCTTTTGGGAGCTAATTCTCTGAGTTCCTACTGAAAATGCCTTATGTCTATCAATGATGTATTTTTAAATGATGTAATTTGGAGTTTCATATTTAAAATGGCATCTGTACATTTTAGAAAAATATCTATCCAATAGAAAATGCAAACCTTCTACTATTTGACCACCCAAAGGTACTCTGCCAATATTTGGATATATTTTTAATCAATGATATGAATCCCAACATTTCCCTAAATTTCCACATCAGCCTGTGTGTGCAGAGGTGGTTGGTCACATTAACTCTAGTGCACCTGGCTTTTGCCTTCTGCTACCAATCTCCCTCCTTAAAACATCCCCAATTATCTACATGAGCCCCTGCAGAGCCCCTCGGGAGCCTACCATCAGGATCTCATGTTCTGCTATGCTGTTACCCACCACACTGGGCCCTATTTAGGGCCATCTCAAGGACAGTGCCCTCCTTGATCACTGCTGTCCATATGGATGCCTGATACAAGGGTGACATCTGTGTCAAAAGCCTGTCTCCTGGTGCCCCTAAGGCAACTAGGGTGACAGGGACTCTCTAGAGAAACAGAACCAACAGGAGCCATCTATAAATATGAGATTTATTAAGGTATCTCATGCAACCATGGGGATGAAAGAGTCCAAATACATAGGGCAGGCTGTGAAACCGGCAACTCCAACGAAGGATCTGGATGAGCTCCACAGGTGAGGCTCACTGGCTGAAGAAGAAGTGAAAAAGTCTGTCTCTCTTCTTCCTTAAAAACTGTCAACTGATTGGATTATTTCATTGTGAGAGATACGCCTTGATTGATCACAGATGTAATCAGCCATATATGCAATCAACAACCTGATGATTTAATATACCAGCCCTCTGGTTTATCAACCAGCCATGAAATATCCTTGCAGCAATGAAATATCCTGACCAGACAACTTGGCATCATCACTTGGCCAAGTTGATACCAGAACCTAACCATCACACCCTGTATCCCCAGGAATTTTACTAGACGTGGGCCAGGGTATTACACAAAAAAGTGGGGAAAGGGGGATGCGAGGGTAGTACAGTGGTAGAATTCTTGCCTGCCATGTAGGAGACCTGGGTTCGATTCCCAGCCCATGCACTTCCTAAACAAACAAACAAAGAAACCAACAAAAACAAGCAAACAAAATCAACAAATGGTGCTGCAATAAAGGGATACTTACATGGAAAAAGAATGAAATGTGACCCTGCCATACAGCATACAGAAAAAAGTGGGGAAAGTCCACTCTCCTTCTCACCATATCCCAGTTTATCCTCCGGGCCTGCAGCCATGCAGCTCAGGCCCTAGGTTGCAGGAGTCCTTGGCATCCTTCATCTTCCATGTGAAGCCTCCCTTTCTTGCTGTGCAAGTAGGAGCTCCCGGATTGGACAGGGCTCAGGCACCTTGCTGTCTTCTTCATGTTCCCTTCCCATCTTTTTCCCCAAACTCCTCTTTGATGTTTCCTCAACCCTATTCAAATAAAACTCATGCAGTTAGACACTGGCTGTCTGCTGGTTCTATAACTCCATCTAACACATGAAGACATTTCTAAATCCCAGAGGCTCAGGCTCAGCAGGGACACAGGCTATTTGCATGGAATCAAATCATATCTTGGACTCTAGTGCCATTCACCATTCCATCTGTTTACAAAGATGTTTCTAAAGCACGATTTAAAAAAATTTTCTGCTTAATAATATTGCATCCAATTCTTCTACTGCAATGTATTTAAGCAATACCATGTTTCTTGGACTTTTAGGGCTTCCTTTCCTTTTCTTCTACCTTCTTTCTTTTTTCCTTCATTCCTTCCTTTGTTCCTCTATCTCTCTCTCTTTCTTTCTTACATGTGTGTTTATAAAGACCATTGCAATAGGTATTCTTATCTATCCAGGCATTTATGCAGGCATTCAACAGAGGCCTTATGATCCCACCAGTTTTCTTGTGACTGGCAAGACACTTAATCTCCCCAAGAGCTGACTTTCTCATTCATAAATGGATTTTCTCCGAGGTTCTTTCCATTTCTTTGACTCTTCAATAAAGTGAAGACCAGGTGTTGTCCAGTTTCTTGGAAGAGACAGCACTACTTAAGATGGAAAGGCATGTCTTCATTGAATTGTCATGGTTGAGCCCTTACAGCAAGGATTACAATCTGGTGATCTTTGGGCTCAATCAGGCTCCCAGATTGGCTTTCTGGGACCAACTCCACTCATTGAATGTTGCATTTGAATCCTCTAGGCATGCCCCTTCCACTTCATCCACATCCCCGTGATTGACTTTCAGCTTTCAATTTATGTACATTGCCTGGCTCCCGAAGTCATCTGGGTTGGACACCCCTACTTTATAGCTCAGCCAATTACTCTTGTCCTGCCCATATAGATTTCCAATAATTGTTAATTACTCAAAATAATCAAATACTCATCAAACTCTCCTGTTTGCTGGTTTTGTTTGCTTGATGTGGGGGGTGCAGATGTGAATAGCAGGTCTGTGCTTTCATGGAGCTGACAGACAGCTGGGGGAGTCACAGTGAATACACAGATGGGCATGGACCTCGATGAACAAGAAAATACCCAATAATGATAAGGGTTATGCTGGCAATAAAGAGAGAGAGAGAGAGATGTGGAGCTGGGGAGGACCTGTCCAAGGATGTGCCATGTAGGCTTGGGCCAGAATGACAAAGAGCAGGCTTGGGGAAATCTAGGAGCAGTGGTGATCATGAGACTCACATGGAGGGCTTTTTGAAACACAGATCTCTGGGTCAACCTTCAGGGTGTCTGTTGTGTTAGATCTTGGATGTGGGACCTGAGAGGTCCCAGGGGATGCTGATGTTGGTGGTCCAAGGATCACTACTGGACAGAGGAAGAGTGTTTACAATAAAGGGAACAGCTGGCACACGAAGTCTAAGGGGGGAATGAGCTTGGTTGGTTGATAGAAGAGATGGAAGGTCAGTGTGGCTGGAATACGTTGCATGGGATATGGGGTTGGAGTGGTGGGCAGGGGCCAGGTTAAAGTAACCACTGGAGGCCAGAGTAAAGAATTGGGGTTTGGATTTTATTTTAAGTGCTATGAGAAACCTTTGAAATGTTTAAACAGTGAGGGTGATGATGCATGACGTGGAGATAATAATAGTAGAAATCTCTTAGGGTTGTTTTAAGTTAAAAGAGCCAATAAATGTAAAGTGTTTACAACAGTGTCTGGGGCATAGAGAGTGCTCAGTAAATGTTGGATATCATCACCATTGCCGCCACCACTACCCAACACCACCATCATCATCATCATCATCATCATCATCATCATCATCATCATCATCATCATCATCATCAGCTTCCCACTGTGATCATCAATATCTTCTTCATCTGATGATGATGATATCAGCAAAGGCATACTTTAGATGCTCGCCTGCCATGTGTGAGAACCGGGTTTGATTTCCGGCCCATGCACCCAAAAGAAAAGAAGAAAAAAAGGATTCTTTAGCCATTATGTAGAGAATGGATGATGGGGCCGGGGTGGAAGTAAAGAGACTGGTCAGGACTATTCTACTTTCTCAGGTGAGAGATGTTGGCAGTTTGGTCTAGGAAGGTAGCAATAGAGATAGAGAGAACCAGACACATTCAGGATATGTTTTGGAGATAGAGCCAACCAAATTTGCCAAGGATTGGATGTGGGGGTGGGGGTGGGGGAAATGAGGGAAATCAAAGAATTAAGGATGATCTCTTGGTGCAAGATTGTAAGATAAACTACTGAGCCTACCCCCACTCCCCCAGGATAAGCAGGGGTGGTCTGTAGCTTTACCATCCTCCATCCTATTTCCTCCCCTCCATGCCATCTGTCCATCTCTCTCCATGGTACCTAATATGTTGATAATGTTTCACGCTCAAGACAACCCACCCAGAACTACTGGGGATGAAGAAAATGAGGCCCAATGCCTTACTTTCTCAATCTCATGCTCCCATATTCCCTGGGGCCATGCACCCCATGCCAAAGGCTTGTATTATATGCCTCTTCTTTTTCCTCTCTTGGCTTCAGGCAGTGCAGATGTCTCCTGTGCTCTTGGGGCTCTAAGTAGGAGGCCTACAAGGAAGTTCTCAAGGCCAAAATAATTGGGTAGCTGACTCAGGTCACCCAGGCCTGTTACCAACCTGTTTATCCTGTCCTCAAGGAGGAACATTTGGGTAGTTTCCACTTTTTTCACTCTTGCCGACAACGTCCTTGAACCTGTGGGCTGGGGCTCCTCTAAGGTAGATGACTGAAAGTGAAACTGTCATTCTTCGGGGATTTTCCATTTTAACTTTTTCCACCTCCCAATGTTTTTCCATAGTTCCTGGAAGTAATCAATGAGATCATGTGTGCAAAGGACTCCTCACAGGGTCAGGCACACAGAAGACAAAAGATTCTTCCAACTAACTCAGACCCCATGTTAGGTGCTGGGGATACAGCCATTGTCAAGGCTGTAAGACTCCTACTTTTGGGTCTTTATACACCAGTCTGCTGCCTTTTTTCCCCCCTAAAACCATCAGTTCAACATCTTCCATTATGAATTTTGACATAATCCTATCTCTTCCTCCCCCCTCCAATTGTGCTCCCTCCCCCCAATTTTATTTACATGAGCAAGTGACTTCAAATGTGCTCTGTTCAGAATCCCATCACTCCAAAATTTGTTTTTCACATTTAGCATTTCTTATGGTTTCTTCTCTCATAAAGATAGCCCTAAAAATATTTTTCTGATATGTTTTCTCTTTTTTCTACACTCCCACTTGTGAATTGGCTCTGATGTGAATAGCTATGGGGCAGGTATGAACATATACTATGGGGCAGGTATGACTTTCTGCACTTTTTATGCCTCCTCTCATTTATTCCCATTTTATAGCTGAGGGAACTTAGACCATGAGAGGCAAAGTGACTGATCCTGGGTCACACATTAGAAAGCACAGAACTGGAACTCAAACTCCAGCAGGCTGCTTTTAGAACTGGAACCCTTAACCATTAGCCTCTACTGCTTTCTGGAGGTGATATAAATTATAAAAGTAACTCTTTTACTTGAATTTATTTTTTAACAGCTTTATCAAGATATAATTCGTATGCCACATAATTCACCCATTTAAAGTGTACTATTCATTGGTTTTCAATTGTTTACAGTTGTGCATCTGTCACCATAATCAATTTTAGAACATTATCCATCACTCAGGGAAGAAATCCTGTACCCTTTAGCAGTCATCTTCTTACCCCCACCCTCAAACCCCACCTCCACCCCTAAGGAATTCCTATCTACTTTCTGTCTCTATAGAGGTCCCTTTTCTGGACTTTCATATGAATGGAATCATATGGTATGTGGTTTTGTTTGTGGTTGTTTTCTTTCACTCAGCATAATATTTTCAAGGATTATCCATGTTTGTAGCATGTTTCAGAATTCATTCTTTTCCACTGTCAAATAATATTCCATTGCATGGTTATACTTCATCTTGTCTATCCACTCATCCATTGATGGGTTGTGTCTACTTCTGGGCACCTATGGAGAATGCTGCTATAAACATTCATGCAAAAGTTTCTGTGTAGACATATGTTTTCAGTCCTTTTAGAAAAATATATAGAAGGGGAATTTGCTGAGGCATATGATACCTTTATGTTTAATCATTTGAGGAAGTGTCAGATGGTTTTTGAAAGTTTTGCACCTTTTGCACTCCCATTAGCAGTGTATGAGGGTTCCAGCTTTTCTACAGCCTCACCAACTCTTGTTCTTATCTGTCTTTTTTTTTTTTTTATCCCTTCTGTCTACTGGGTGTGCAGTGGCATTGCATTGTGTTTGGATTTGTATTTCCTTGCTGTCTAATGATGCTGAACATCTTTTCATGTGCTCATTGGCCATTTATACGTTTTCTTTGGAGAATATCTATTCATATCCTTTGCCCATTTTAATTGGGTTATTTGTCTTTCTATTATTAAGTTACAGAGTTCTTTATATATTCTAGACACAAGCCTCTAATCAGATATATGATTGCAAAAGTTTTCTCCCATTTTGTGGGTTGTCAATTCTTTCTCAACAGTGTCCTTGGAAGCACAAAAGTTTTTAATTTTGATGATGCCAAAGTTATTTCTTCCTTTCATTGCTTTTACTTTTGGTGCCATATTTATCTCTTTCAAGTTTTTCCCCTTGCTTGTGTTCACCTTCTCCTCTCCCTGCTTTCATCTCCTCACAGTTTAAGAACTCAGTTTTAAAATCCTCTCCTCCAACCACCTTGTCAGGTGTCCAAGGAAGAGCTGGGGACCCCTGCAGTGCTCCCTACAATTCCCTGCACTGCCCCCATCGGAGCTGTGTGTTCATTTGCCTGTTTCTCCCAGTGCTATGGGCCCCTAGGGGGAAGGAAGGTCTGTATTTTCTTTCCTGCTGAGTTCCTGGGCCTAGCACTAAGTGTTCTCAGTAATGATGAAAGAAAGAAGGAACAAAAGAAGAGGAAGAAGCAGCCTTAGGAGAATGTGAGGATAGAACACTGGAAGGTGTGCCTGGCACCAGGACGGGCCTTTGACCCAATGGCATGTTTTATGTAGAAGATAAAGCCATACGTTTGTAGGTGGGAGATTGTTCTAGTTTGCTAGCCACCAGAATGCAACACACCAGAGACGGATTGGCTTTTAATGAAAGGGGATTTATTTTGTTGGTTCTTCAGAGGAAAGGCAGCTAACTTTCCACTGAGGTTCTTTCTTACGTGGAAGGCACAGGATGGTCTCTGCTGGTCTTCTCTCCAGGCCTCTGGGTTCCAACATCTTTCCCCGGGGTGACTTCTTCTGCATCTCCAAAGGCCTGGGCTGAGCTGCAAGTGCTGAGATGAGGAATGCGGAGCTGCTTAGGCTGTGCTACATTGCATTCTCTCATTTAAGCACCAGCCAATTAAGTCAAATGTCACTCATTACAGCAGACACGCCTCCTAGCCGACTGCAGATGTAATTAGCAACAGATGAGGTTCACGTACCATTGGCTTATGTCCGCAGCAACAAGACTAGGTATGCTCACCTGGCCAAGTTGACAACTGAATCTAACTAACACAGAGATAATGCTGGAGAGATGTTTGGTGATTTTACTGGTTGGGTTGTGGTGGTGCTTGAATGCCAGGATTAATGCCTACAAACCTCAGACCCATAAAGAAGCCACTCAAGTTTTGAGCTAGAACTTCCATTTGCTCTTAGGGAACAGATGTATAGGAAGAGGTCAGAGGATGGGGGTGGAAACCAGTATATTTTGTCTAGCCCATCCCCAGACCCCCAAATGAGGTTGAGTTCACAAGCTTTCAATGACTTCCAATGGATGGAGAAATCCTTAACTGATCAGAACTCCGTCTCATCTGGCATTTCAGAGACTTCACTCTCTGTCCTCCAACCATACTGACCTTCTTTGAATTTATTGAACATGTCCAGCTGCCCCCGTACAAGGGCTTTTGCATACACAGGCTGTTCTCTGCCTGGAACACTGCTTCTAAGACTTTACCAGGTGTACATCTGTCTTTCTTCAGGTCTCAGCCAGGTTGCTTCTCTTCCCTGACTCCCCACTTAATTTGATCCTTCCATTTTAAGTTCTTATCACTTTCTTCATAGTGTATGTGATTATTTTATTAATGTATGTTTCCCCACTAATCTGTAAGCTCCAGGAGGGAGATGCCACATTGGTTTTGCTCTCAAGTATATCCCTAGTGCCTACGAAGTGCACAGAACATAGGAAGTGCTCAAGAAACATACACCAGATGTGTGAACTAGTTTGCTCCATACAATCTACCATGCAAAGTTGGCTGAGCTCTTCTGAAAAGTCACAGCCAGGAGAAAACTTCCCACCATCTCTTGCCCCAATGTTCAGCCCAAACAAATGCTGGGATTATGCCTGAAGAGAAAGTACAACATACTTTTTCTTTAAATTTGGCTGCACAGCCACCCAGGCTGCATCCCTCTAAGAGAGCAAAGGTATCATATTGGTCCAGACTCTTGACTGAATTAGTTACAAACCAGACATAGGACCGTTATTACTTCCCTTTGTTCTGCTATCTCTTCCTCTCCCCATTCCCATAAATGTTTTCAAAATCTATAAACTGTTAACGAAGAACAAATAAAGCCAGTAATTGCATAATTCCAGCCTCTGAGTCCCTGCCGACCCGGCACTGGGGTCCAGCTCACTAATCATTTGCAGGTGTTTGGAAGTTAGATCCCCAGGAAAAGTTATTAGATCAGATGGGGTATTTTGATCAAAGGACAGTCCTTGCCCACCCCATTGTTTGTGGCACAGTTTCAGGAATACCCTGGCCTCCTTTGAGTATAATTCCTCTAAATTATTTACTCCCCCCATTTAATGAAACACAGTGAGCCCAAAACAAAATAGCTACTGTTTGTACACTCAGTGCCCATGATTTGCTGAAATTGCCTCTGTAGATCATACTATATTTAATAACCTTAGAAAAGGGTGCACAATTGAATCAGATAATTCTTTAAAGGAATTAAACTTTTATGACACCATGATGCCCCCGTCAGATCAGATCAATGAGCTAGGGTGTTGCAAACTTCTTGAGACTACTTCAAAGAAACTGCCCATGTTCTTGTAAAAATGAACCCCATTTAATTTGTCCTTTAGCCTGCTGCTTCTTTTCATGTATCTTAGCCATTTCAATTGACAGTCGAGTCTGTTTTAGCCAAATAACTGTTAGGTGTTTCTTAATTGCAACTGCCTTTTTTTTTTTTTTTTTAAATAAATGCTCTGGGGGAAAATACTCAACAAAATCTATTTCCTCTGATCAAATTTGCACAGACTGTCAATGTTGAGCAAAGGCACCCACACCAGTGGCACCCACACACTGTGCTCTTAGAAACCAGTTCATTTCTTTCCTAAAGAGGTGAGATTATTGCTATTACAGTTGGGGCCACTCATTTTTTCCCCTTCCAATTGCAACAAAATCACCATCAATCCCTTCTTTTTTGTAAAGATTCTTCAATGTCAAAGTCATTTTCTTTTGCATGACCTCATTTCACGGGACAGCTTTTAAAGCTGGAAGTTCTGGGATCATCTTTTCCGAAATGCAGCTCTCCCCACCAATAGGTTTTAGAGATGTGGCAACTGGGATCCAAAGCTGTCAGGCGAGCTAACCGAGGTCACACCGAAAGGACATGTATTGTCAGGGCGATATCTTAGCTCTGCACAGCCTCCAGCTCTCAATGTGATCTTGGGGACTTTGCTGTTTCTTCTTGAGACTGTTTCCTCCTCAGGGATATAAGCACCAAGCCTTCTTCCCCCAAGGACTCAAAGTGACAGTAAACAGGCATGCAAAAGTAATGTTGGTTCCTGAACTCATGCATTGATGAAGAGGCCCGCTGTCCCCTTGCAAAATGTTGTCTTTATCCATCAAAAATCAAAACAAGTATTTTTCAGCAGATTTTTGTCTCCCATGGCAATAGCACCTTCCATTTATCAAAAACTTTCAATGTGTTGAGTGTTTGAGGCACAGAATTTCAGTGCCCATCATGTCTGTGCTCTCCTCTTCTTTCAGTGCCCATAACTGAGCCCCATTTCTGAGCAGCTCTTCTAGTCAGGTGTGGCCACTGGATTGTGCTGTGATATCCTTCCACTTCCAGGCCTGCTCTCTCCTTCCATGTTCCTTGTTCTACTTTTCCCATTTGCCAGCTCAAGGCAGAGAAATCCTAGAACCTAGGAGAAGATAAGCACAAGATGGAAGGAGCCTAGGGCCCTGAAACCCTCTATAGAGGAGAAGCATGACAATGAATGAGCACCCATGCACTGCAATGAGACATGAGATCCTGAGCCCCTGAGATTGGGAGCTGAATTGTGTTATTAGTTAATGTTCCGTACTCTGCCTAAGACAATGTTGTATTTGTCAGGCATGTATGTATATTGACATATTCATCCTCATGAGTATTATCATTTTCACTTAGCAAATGTAGAAGCTGAAACAGAAAGGTTATGTAATTTGCCCAGGTTCTCACAGTTAGCAACAGAGAAGGGATGCATTAGGTAGGATTCTCCAGAGTAACAGAACTAATAGGAAATATATATAAATATAGGGAGAGACTCCTATGACCATGGGGACCAGCAGGTCCAAATCCCTTAGGTCAGACCACAAGTTGGAAACTTGATGAAGCTGACTTTGACTCTCCAGAAGAAGCTGGCTGGCTGTGGATAAAAGAATTTATTCTTTCTGACTGCTGGAATCCTCAGTTCTCCCTTTAAGGACTCCAAATGATTGAGAGAGCTGCCTCTTTTGTTGACTGTAGACGCAATCGGTCATAGACGCAATCAACTGACTACTGCTTTAAATCCTTCTACAAAATATACTCATGGTAACAATCAGGCTAGTGCTTGTTTGATCAATCAGTAGGATACTATATTCTAGCCAAGTTGACACAAGAAATTAGCCATCACAAGAGGCTTGAACTCACACAGGCTGGCCCCAAAGTGTGTGTTCTTTCCAGCACCTGGAGACTTTAGTATAAAGAGCTAAAGATACTTTATGTATTTATTTTGGAGAATCCATTCTTTCTCCCTCTTACCTGTTCTTTCACTCTCTCATTGTCTTCTTCCCTTATGGACTTCCTTTTACATTTACTAAAGATCTACTTTGTGTAAGCATTGAGCCAGTCTGAGACTCTTAGGATGCATCACACATGGTCTCTGACTTCACAATATCCACTGCCTAGTGGAAGAAAGATATAAAAACAGATAATTACCAAGTCATGTGATGAGTGCTCCAAGGGGATAAGCAGAGTGCTGTGGGACCACAAATAAGGGATGCAGTGACTGCGTCTAGTTGGGTCCATGTGGAGGTTGTAGGTAAGAGAAGAGGTGATGTTTAAGCTGGATCTTGAAGGCAAAGAGAAGCTGACAAGGCCAAGAAGATGGGAGAGGTCATTCCAGCAAGAGTACAACCTGATTCAGGACACAGAGGCATAAAACACTGTCATGTTTGTGGAACTGCAACTCTGGAGAAGAGGAAGAGGAGGGAATGGAGAAGTAGGAAGGAACTGAATCCTGAAGGGCTTGGATGGAGAGGCCGAGGAGCTTGGATTTGATCCTGGAGGCAAGAAATTGTTTCTGGGGTGGCCCAGTGGGTACATACAGGGCTGGACTGGCTTGGAGCTGGAGGTTAGGGGACTGGGGCTGATGCTTAGCCACATTGCCCCCAAGACTCCTGCTCCCCCACCGTCTGACTCAAGCAGCTAGTTTCCCTCTCATTCTGTTATCTTAGACAAGGATGTCAAGCAGTTTATCTCCTCTATTCAAGAGCCTTCTAAAAACAGACCAAGGGGGATGTAACAACTTCAGAGAGAAACCTCTCCATCAAGTTTCAAGCAGCCTCTCCAAGACAGCCCATCCCTTTTGCCAGCAAGGGGATAGAAGTTGGCTGTGTTCTATTAGCTGCTATCAGAGAACATTTAAAAATAAAAAGAGCTCCTCTAAGAACAGAGATGTGCCTCCTAAATCCAAGAGCCCAATCTTTAGGATCCAAGCCCGCAAGTAGCTCCTACTTCAGGTAAGAAGCTGAAGACCAAGGTCAAATGTTTGGGGATAAGTCACAGAATGAACAAGTACTATGTGATCACTGCCAGGTGCTGCCCCCAAGGGCAGGACTAGGAGAATCTAGTGGCTCCAAGGAAGTAGCATCTTCTGGTCAACTCAGAAATGACTTATTTTCTGTAGTCCTTGGAATCTCAGAATATCAGATCTGGAAGCAAGCTCTGAAAATAACTGGATTCTGCAAGAGGCAAATTCATTATGCTCAGAGCCTGTCATCTCTGCTGTGTTCTTTCTGCCTGAAATTGCTGGAATTTCTACCTGTGCAATGGGTTCCATTCTGGGTGTCCCTGATTAGTTTTGGGTTAATGGATATTGAGTAGAGATAAGCCTACCAGACTTTACCTCCCATTTTGGATTCTTATTATCGTCTACCTGGTGAACTTGGGCAAATTGCCTACTCTCCCTAAGCTTCTTTTTCTTTCTTGGTGGTATGGAGAGAATAACATTGTCTGCTCATACTGTCATCATGAGCATGAAATGAGATATTGTCTATGAAATTGCCCAGCTGAATGTCAGCCACGGTAAATCTTAGTTCTTTTTTCTCATTTGCAGAATGTGATTGTATTTTATGGGCCCTATGTTTAATTATGAACAAATTCATTTTATAATTGTAACACATTCTCATGGCACCGTATGGTATTTGGAATATATTCTCATCCCACGTGCATCTCATTTGCACCTACTTGTAGCTCTGTGAAATTGGCAAGGCAGGATGTTTTTATTTTATGAGTCAAATGACAGAGCTTCACACAGGGTGCTTTACTTGCCTAAGTCAGTGATGGACCTAAGGCTTGGGACAGGTCTGCTGCTGAAGTTTTTGTTTATTTGTATCTCCCGTTTCCTTGTGGTGGATCCAATAGATCTGTGTAGTAGAGAATGTTCCTTCCTGAGCCAATGTTGGGCTCTGGCTACTGAGCCCAGGCACATCACCATGTGTCCCTTATGTCCAGGGTACCCATGAAGACCTAAACCTTCAACCACATGAAGTGAGAGATTCATTATTGCTTCCTCCAACTTGTTGGCTTAAGTCTTAATTCTCAGCAAGGCTCTCTTGTCTACTCCATGCATCTGGAAGAATAGAATCATCCCATCTGTCCCACAGACAGAAACCAGGACCAATATGGGCCCTTAGCCAAACTTCTGAGCAACTTCTCAGACTGGCAATCTCAAACCAACCTTAGCACGTGGGAAGAGCCATTTTAGAAGCTATAAAACTGGCTCTTTTCCTACTCTTAGCAGACCCAAAGGAGCAAACTTTGAAAGCAAGGATGAGGGTAGGCGTATGATGAAAAGGAATTAAGAATAACATAATATTATGTTCTTTAATCTTAATAACACTCACAATAATAACACAAAATACTGACTCCATCAAGAAAGAGGAACCGTGTGAATTATTTGGTAGTTAGGAAAAGCTTCCTCATCTTCCTTATTACTTGAGACTCCATTTTCTCTGGTGATTCCCATTTGTTCATAGGACATATGTATGTATGTGTGTGTGCATGTATGTGTCTTAGTTTACCAGCTGTTATGACAAAGTACACAGAATAGGTCAACTCAAACAAAAAGCATTTATTAACTCGTGGTTGTGGAAACTAGAAATCTGAAATCAAGGCATGGGGCAGAACCATGTTTTCTCCCCAAAGTCTGTGGTGTTCTGGTGCTAGCTTGCTGAATTCCTTGGGGTTCCTTGGCTTGCCTCTCTGCCTCCTGTTACATGACAACCTCTATCTCTTTTTTTTGCTCTTCTAGTGTCTGCTGACTTCTAGTTTCTGGCTTCTTATTGTAGTTTTCTTTGACTTTTCTTTATAAAGTCTCCAGTGATATGGATTCAGGCCGGCCCTGATTCAATTAGGCTATATCTTAACAACAAAAAAAATCACGTCTTCAAAAGGCCCTGTTTCCAATGGGCCCATACCCACAGGAAGATGGGTTAAAATTAAGAACATGTCTTTCATCGGGGTACGTAATGCAACCTACCACAGTGTGTATGTACACACATGTGGGTATATGGTATTTAAGACAATAATTGCCCTCTGATTAATGGGCACATTCAAAGGCAGGCCCACAATACCTCAAGGGTTCTGAATATGGGCCCATGCCTATGTTTTGGCCTATGTTTTGAGGTCTCGAGAACCAGGGTACTGCCTTCTGCACGGAAGCCATCGATCGTGGCCATAAGAAAGGAAGATTTTCCTAAGGAGGAGGTGATGGCTAAGAGTACCAGCTGGTGCACCAGCAGTGACGTGAGAGGTGAGTCACTGCTGATTCGAGGAAGCATGAGGATGCATGCTGGAGGGTTGAAAAACTATCCTCCTCAAAATAAATGAGAGCCATGTTTTGTAGACTATAACACCCAGCTGATTAGTGGGTAGTGAAGTCAATCATGACCAGCTTTATATATAAAAAAAAATTATGATACTGAAAGAAAGACACGGAATAGACTAAAATGTATTGCGTGAACTTTTGTTGTTGAAACTTTTTTTGATGTAAACTGCATTTTTAATGAAAGCCTATCATTAAAAGTGGCTAACTCTCAAAAGGGGAGAAGGACATCTGATATCGGACATATCAAATTATGTCCACTGTTATTTTTATTTTGGAAAGTTACTTGCCATTTAAGCATTTATGTGTGCATGTGCGTGTGTGTGTGTATTTTCTTTAAAGTCTTTGATTCGATAAGTAAGTTGACGTGTTCTGGTAGACTTTGGGGCCACTAAGCCAAATAAAACATGGTCCATAGCCTGGAGGAGATGACCATTTGGTGACAAAGACTGACTTGAAAACAGATGGAACAAGGACAATGATAATGAATGTCTGAGTATTCACCATTCTCCTCCTCCCATAGCTATTAAGGGGAAGTGTTCTTTGCTTGCTGAGTCAGCATCCAGAGACTGGGTAAAAGAGAGTATAAGCAGTACAAATTAGAAATGAGAGAGGGGTGGGGAAGAGAGATCTACTGTATCGGAAAACTCTAGGGAGCACCATGCACAGTGTATTCTATGGAAACGGCATCCCCTGGAGCACTACTCCAAAGTCAGTAGCATGAGTGGTATCCTTGATGGATGCCCTTCAGTGCCCTCGATGAGGAAGCAGAAATGAACATGCCATTTGGATGTCAGAGGTACTTTTGTGGAGTTAAAGGATGAGAGAAAGAGTGAGTGAGTTAATTTTAAGAAAAACTGTTAATTGAGAGGGATATTAAGAGATTGAACAATTGCGAGATAATGTTTAAGGTGCATGCTATTTATTAAGCATGCATTATCATTCTTGCCTTTTCCATGGGGAGCTCAACAAAGATCTTCAGTGTTGGTTATTTGTGGATTTCAAGGCTATGCTGTTTGGACTTGAGACTGTGTTCCAAGTGGACCACTGTGGGTTGCAAAGCAACCATGGTGTGATGTTGTAAGCATTGGAAAGAGAGCCATAGTGTTTGAGAACACAGATGAAGAATGAATTATTTTTTCTGCCTGAATGGGAGGTATGCATCAGGCTAGAGAAAGTAGAAGCTCTTTGAGGTGGGTCTTTAAAAATTAGCCTAATTGCAAGTGGGAGTGAAAATTCCAGGCAGAGAGAACAGGATGGTGCAGTCATGTAAATGTGAAAACTGATACGTTCACAAAATGGGATGGCTTCATAAGTCTGGATTATTGGGTGAGTGAAAGAGAGTGGCGATGCTTCTAGAAAGTTCACTTATTAACATATTTTTAAAAATATTTTTAAAGGATCTGACTTCAAGTAGAGATGTGAATGAAGCTGATATGGACAGGACAAGGTAAATCAGAATACAGGGTAAAGGATGACATCGTCCGTATTTTAAAACTTTAATTTCTGTGTGAGATCAACGGGAGAGATGTTTATTTGGTGCAAAATTTATATTTTGGATAGCGCATTTCCTGATTTAACTTGTATGGTCAGTTTAGTTGAACACCATAAGTAAATGGAATCTTGAAAAGGGTGTGATATTTTGTTGGTTTGTACAGTTAGTATGATGCTCCGATATATCCCACAGTAATTTGGGCAGCGAGTAAAGAAGTATTTGCAAGCTCCCCTTGGGCACTGGCGAGAAAGGAGGAAATGTTCAACTTCCCATTTGGAGAATTTCTGATATTCTCCCAAACAGTGCAGACAACAAGGTCAATAGGCCGAGCCCTCGATCTCGAGGTTCGCTCCTGTGGGAATTATTCCCGCAAAGGATAGATTAGGTCTACTTAAAATTGGGCCTAAGAGTCACCACAGAGAACCCTTTCGTTGCTCAGATATGGACTCTCTCTCCAAGCCAACATGGCAGGTGAGATCACTGCCTTCCCCTCTCTCCATGTGGGACATGTCTCCCTGGCAACGTGGGACAGAAATCCCAGGATGAGCCAGGACCTGGCATCAAGGTATTGAGAGAAACTTCTTGACCAAGGGGGGAAGAGAGAAATGAGACAAAATAAAGTTTCAGTGGCTGAGAGATTTCAAACAGACTTAAGAGGTTATCCTGGAAGTTATTCTTAAAGTTTATATAGATATCCCTTTTTGGATTATGCTGTATTAGAGTGGCTAGAGGGAAGTACCTGAAACCCTTGAGCTATGTTCCAAATAGCCTTGATTCTTGAAGATGATTGTATAATAATATGATTCTTACAATGTGACTGTGTGATTGTGAAAACTTTGTATCTGATGTTCCTTTTATCTAGGGCATGGGCAGATGAATAAAAAATATGGATGGAGAATAAACAAGTAATAAGAGGAACAAAGTTTAAATAAATTGGGTAGATGGAAATACTAGTGGTCAAAGAGAGGGAGGGTCTAGGGGTATGATATATATAAGTATTTTTCTTTTTTTTTCTTTTTCTGGAGTGATGCAAATGTTCCGAAAAATGACCATGGTGATGAATGCACAACTATGTGATGATATTGTGAGCCAATGATTGTAAACCATGTATGGAATGTTTGTATGTTAAGACTTATCAGCAAAAATATTTTTTAAATGATAAAAAGTATTTTTGAAACAAGGGGCACTGTCTTTATCCTAAGGAAAATGGGAACTATTGAACAGCTATATGACAAGAAGTGGTATGGGTAGATTTTCATTTTGGAAAGATCATTCTGACTACAGTGTGGAGAATGGATTAGTAGAAGCAATGAGGAAGGCAGGACAACAAGTCTGGAGGTTGCTGCAATACCCCATGAAAGGCAATGAGGCATAAATTAGGATGGCAGCAGTTAGAATTTTTAGAAGATGTTGGATTGGAGGGTCATTGAGGATGGTTTTAAATATGGGATTGAGAGAGAGAGAAGTTTCTCATTTGATGATGGGAAGGCGCTTGGGTCATCATAAGAATAGAAACACTGATGGGAAACAGGCATTGGAGAAAAGATGATAAATTTGGTTTTTGATGTGTTTTTTATCTGCTTTGGTGGATAGAATAACTGAACACTGCTAGATGCAAAGGGTTTAGTTGGGCCGGTCCTTCCTATTTTCCGGTGAGTGTTTTCTTCACTTCGCCCCACATTCTAACCCTATCACACCCTTTGTGGCCCCAGGAACTCACCAATCTGCCTGCCACTTCTGGGCTCTTTTACCCATTGCTCCTCTACTTAAAGACTTTTTCTCCCCATACCTCATCTGGCAAACTCTTACTTTCCTTGGATACTTCACACAATTACTGCCTTTTCTGACTTACATCATCCATCCTCCCAAAGTTGGGCTCTGTCCCCTCCCCCAAGCAAACCTGGACTGCTGTCTTTTTTTTATGTTCAATGCTAACCACTTACCAAGTTGTTGTACCTGTTAAACTATGAGTCTGTCTCACCCAGAAGACTTTAAACTCTTTGAAAGCAGAAATCGTGCAATCCCTGAATTCAGAAAAAGAGCAAAAGAGAGTAGCTGCCAAAGCCTTTTGAATGAATGAATAATAGTAGCCCTTTCTGGCTGTCTCAAGCTAAAGTCAAGACACTTTGATTTAGTATTTCCTTTTCTCATAGCTCCTCTGCTTTTTACCCCTTCTCCAAGTAACAATTTATACCTGTTCATATGTGTAAGAGCTTGGGACATGGGGAAATGGACATTTCTGTTAGTGGATGGGCCAGGAGAGGATAAATCAGTGTTTGCCTTCTCCAGGGTTCTTTGGACTGGCTTTTGAGACTCTCGAGAGGGAGGGTATTAAAGGAAGGAATTGACAGAAGTATTCAAGAAGGATCCTGTGCAAAAATCAGGAAGAATTGCCTTAAAGCTTTAAAGGACAAGATGTGGTAAGGTGTTGGGAAAGGTGCCCTCATACCTGGGTCCAGAAGCCACCAGCACCCAGTACCCCAAGGCTTGGAAGGTCTGAGAGCATCCACGGGTGACCTCGTATCACAGACCTTCCCATTCTTCTGATGCACAAGGGAGAGACTTTACCAACAATTTGGAAGTGGTGGGAGGACATTGGTGGAAATGGAGAAACTAAAAGAAGAAGGGGTGACGTTATTCGGTGACTGTAGCTGACACATGAGCCTCCCCTTGGACACTCCCAGAAATGTCAGCAGAGAAGGGATGTGACTTCCCATGCCACCTGGTAGGGAATGGAGCAACCATCACATCATCCCCCAAATAGACACAACCTCTGTTTGTAGGTAAAGGTTGGTGAGATGTATGACACCCAAGTTACAGGTGAAAACATTGACAAAGCACATCTTCTTAACGTGCAACACAATGGCATCAGCTTATTCCTTATTTCACCCACTGAGCTTAGTTGCCTGAGAAAGACTGTCTTAGTCTCTGACAGCACCTGGCTCGTGGCATTGGGCCCTTCTTCTCAGGTGGGTGTGACATGAAAACAATGAATACTTGACACAGCACTTAATAAACCATAAATCACAGGCTATTTTTAGCTTATCAGTTTTTTTGTTAGAAATTGACAACAGTCAATAATAGCAAGGGTGAGGGAGGAATATGACTTTCAAAGAGTCTTGGGAGAAGTGGAAATTACTGCAGCCTTTTCGAAAGCATCTGGCACAGTCCTAACTATTAAATGCCTTTCGAGAGAGCAATTTGACTTCAAGAGCTGAATCCTACTGGAATAGCCATGTGCACATAAAGATTTATGGACAGCGTTTTCCTTGTAACTTCATTTGTGGCAGTGAAACATATGGACCCAGCTAATGGAGCAGCAGTAGAGGACAGTTAAATAAGATACCGAATGTCCATGTTCGAGACCTGCCAACGCTCTTTAGGGAAACCACTCATCACCTGCGGCCACTTGTAATATAGTTCATGCGACTCAGGCCATTTTTATATATTTTTTAAATTTCTTTTTTGAATTTTTTACTTTTGTTTAATTTGAATTCATTTAAATTTTAAAAACTGACAGTATATTTAGCTACTGAAAAACTTTCAAGTAAGGTTGGAACAACCCGTGAATCAGCTTTTTCAACTGTAATTCTATGAAACCCTAATACAAATTATTTCCAAAGAAAATTTGACATCTGTATTGAAAGGTGTTTAAAGTATTAAACCCACACCCATTTCCAAGACTCAGCACCAAAAAATGCAAATTTTGTTAATAATCTTTCATTTTCATTACATTTTGAAATAATAATAATTTGGATACATTGGGGAAAATAAATATACCGTTAAAATTAATTTCAGTTGTTTCTTTAGAGCTATACATTTAGGTATTCAGCTTACTCTCTTTTACTCTAATGAAAGATAAAAACTACATTATTCCTTTTAGCCTCCAGTGCTCTGGAGTAGCTAGAAGGAAAAAATCTGAGATGATGGTGTGGTAGCCCATGGCAAACTCTGGGATCTGTCCTGTAACTACTTGTTGAAGGGTGCCTTGAAATCTACTGCTTTTTTCTTTTTTTGCTTTGTATATATGTTATATTATACAAAAAAAAGTTAAAAGAAAAAAGCTATATATATGTTGCAAAGAGAAGGGCGAGGCGAATGTATCTAAGAGGGCCCCAGGAGGAACTGGGTGGCATGGAATAGTTGAAAAGAAATTGAATAAGAAAACTCTTAAAAGATCTGAGAAGGGTTAAGAAAAATCAGTAGGAGTGGTGAACTATCCCAGGGAGGGTATGGATTTAGAGAAGAGGGAAATGTGGAAATTTGATATTTACATATTTCTGTAGAAGGCATGCACACTTCTATGACTTTCAAAATAAAAAATGTATTATGGGACAGACCACCATTTCTGATGGGCGGACACTATTTCTGCATATTGCATCAGGACCATTTCAACTGCTGGCCCATTTCACCTGGTCTCCACACACTGCCTTCTCTGGGACTTTACTCCGTGGAGCCAGATTCGTGCTCCATTTGATAAATGTGTCGTCCATAGCTCACGCCAACTGAGATAATAATGGAAGAAACTTCTGCTTCTGCCAAAACTGAGAACTGGAATGATGCTGGCGTGTGTTTTCTGACGCCAAAGGCAGGTTTCCTATAATTAGAAGCAATTTGCTAGAAAGTTTACCAGGCTCTTCCAAAACATACACTATGGCAAATTGTTAAAGGTTTCTTTATTTTTCCTTTCCTTTTCATGACACACTGCAGATGGGGAGCACGGAATATTCCTCCTTTGTGGGATGGAGCTGTTATTTGAGAGGATCACGTCTTTGCAGAGTCAATGGAGCTGGAAGAAGAAAACCAACTTCTCCTATCATTGTGGGAAATGGGAGCAAATGCAGAAGCATATTTTAAACATTTTCAAGCTCAGTGCCTTTCCAGCTGTCTTTAATGAGAGCCCTCACTTTCAACTAAGCAAGACTTAGCACGTGAAACATAAGCCAAGACCAAACTCATAGAATTTCCATTCCCTAGTATATAAGAAAATAGAAATTCAGCTTGCACTTGTACAAAGAAATAGTCCCATTTCAGTGTCCCTGAGGTCAACCGCAGAGGCCAGAGATGTCAGGAATGGATAGACTAACATAAACTGAGCATCTACTATCAGCCTAGCTCTGTGCCAGGTACTGTGTCGTATTGTAGGTACAATCACTATTCCCAATTTATAGATGAAGAAACTGAGACTCAGAAAGATAGGAATTTGCCAAGCATCAGAGGCAAAGTTAAGACTCAAGCTCAAGTCTGTTTGACTCCTAGACCTTTGCTTTCTCCACTGTCCCTGTCTGCCCTGCTAGAGTCAGCCTCAATCCGATGCAAGGTGAGCTCTCAATGTTAGAGTTGACTTTGCAAGATTTGTAAGTCCTCCCAACTTGGGGCCTCTGAGAGAAGAGACTGGAGGGGACTTACACCTCCTTTCCTGGCCCAGGAGCTGTGCCTCAAAGCCTTTCGAGGAGCCACCTTCCTGGGAATCTCCTCATCTCAGCTTCAGCTGCCCACTCTACTCTAAGAACTAAGAAGCAGCTTGGTCAAGCCGCCTTGGAAGAGCCGTGACTCAGGGTTCCAATGTTCTTAGTGCTGCTTTCTAACCTCAGGCAGGTTGATGCTCCAGAATGCTGAAAAGGTGGCCTTTCAATTCTGCTTTCCCATAAGTGAAGTGGTGCTGAGATCATGCAATGTGGATATACTGTAGGACTCAGATTGAGAGAAGTCCTGGATACATACAGAAGGAAATTAATGAACTAGCCTGCCTGTCCATCCAGCCAGTCATCTAGCCATCCCTCTCTCTATCCATCTACTCACCCACCCATCCACCCATCCATCTATTCATCCATTCTTTCATCCATCCATCAACCGTCCTTGCATTCCTCCTCACTCTCTCCATTCATCCTTCCAACCCTCTCTCCATCCATCCTTCCATCCGGACATCTACCCACCCACCCACCCACCAACCCATACATCTACCTGTCCAACTATTTCAACCAGTGCTGCGTCTGAGACAGAACAGGCAATTGAGGTAATAGCACAAAATAGAAAGCCATTGTGTTAGGGTGAGGGAATAATAGGCGATCTTTATTTTCACATTTTCAATGAAAAAAAATTTTAATCGGACTGGACCCTTAAAGAAACTGAGGAATGTTGGTTAAAAAAATGTGGACGCTGGCAAGAAAGAGACATGAAGCCAAATTCTGGTTCTATTTTTTTTTTTATCATTTGGGAGAACCCAGGACACCTTTCTCAGCTCCTGTTCCCTCATGTGCCCTATGGAAATGATCCACTTCCTTACTTCCTTGGTGGCAGAGAGGAATGAGCTACTCAGACCATAGGAGAGCTTAGGATGCATTTGTGGGATGGATAGAGGAGGAGGCCTCTGTGGGACGGCTCGGTGCAGCCTCTGTTACCCAGAATGATGAATCCCAATTGATCCTGTACCCAAATCCAAACTTTTCTTTTCCCTGATTAGATAACAAGTGGTTAAGCCGCAGGGTGGGGGCTGTAGGGGGCCGATTTTTTGGAAGGTGAATGGGAAAAGCAGGTGACAGTGGTGTTCCAGGGCCTCTCTCTAAGCCTCTTTCAAAGTGGGTACATTTTCAGCCCAATTTGCCTTTGAAACTCAGCAAGTTCACGTGACCTGGGAGGTCAAGTGCTGCTGGGGCCCCAGCTGAGCACATTGTCCCAGGAATGGAAAAATTCATCAGGCTTTGCCTTCCTTCCAGAAGCTTAATCTGTTTATAAGAGCTCCTGCCCTTTGGGCAGCTGTAAAGGGGCTTCTTTGGGTGCCTGGATAAGAAAGTCCCTGAGGATTCCATTAAGCGCTTGGCTAGAAAGAGCATATCTTAAGTCTTGGGATGCTCATGGTAGAATCAATTTTGTAGATGAGGAAAGAAACAAAAGCAAGGCTGTTGGTGACAGGTAGAGGGTTTGGTAATCCAGCTACCAAAGAAGCTCCCAGATTGTTAGCTGTTTTGGATTGGTGCCACTTTTGGATCTTCCCAAGGGTTCTGGCATGGGCCCTTGGAAAATATCAGCGGATGGAAGCCCCAGGCCACTGCTCTCAGCAGCTCCCCAGGGAGCAAGCTTCTTTCCAAAAATTGAGATTTTAATTATTCAGACTTCCCAACTACCTTCACTTCAGTAGCAGAGAAGCCTAGAAGCATCCGCAGGCCATGTTGTATATGTGTATGTGGGAGGGGGTAGGTAACAAGCAAGAGGGAAGTTCCTAGTGAAGCAGGGATGAGTCCCATATTCACCGCAACATCCCTGCAGGTGGATTCTCGGAATGGTGAGAAATTGGAGGCAATAGAAGTGACCCCAATAGGCAAGTGTATGGAGCACTGTACATCTGTTCAAATGGGTAAGGGTCTAATCTGTCCAAGGGATATTAGTAAGAAAAAAAATAAGAGCTGTAACAGAGTAACAAAAATACTGTAAAATAATACATGCAGTGGGATTCCTTTTATGCAAAAACTAAAATGCATGCAAAATAAAACTATACATTGGTATATGTTCATATACATAAATAAAAATGTGTAGGAAACAAATCTGTAAGGATACAGTTGAAACTGTTTACAGCGGCTCCCTCTGAGGAGGGAAGTAGGGTTGGGGGCATGAAAAAATGAAGGGGACATTGATTTTTTTAAACAACTTTATTGAGATACAATTTCCATACCATAAAATTCTCTATTTAAAGTACACCATTGTTTTTAGTCTATTTCAAAGTTGTATAGCCATTGCTACAATCAAATTTTAGAAAGTTTTCATCACCCCCAAAAGAAATTTCATACCCATTAGCAGTCACTCCCCATTTTTTTCCCTTGTCCCAGCCCTAGGCAAGCATTAATCTACTTTATGTGTTTAATAGATTTTCCTCTTCTAGACATTTCATGTAAATGTACTTTTATACTGTGTGCTCTCTTACAAGCATGCATTCTTGTGCAATGTAATAAATAGAGGCATTTTGTTTTGTTTTGCTTTTTCAAAGGCAAAACCAACAAAACGGGGTGCAGCTGTTTCTGGGGGCATGTGGAAGAGGTGGAGCAGAAATGCATTCATGCCCCTCTGGAAAGAAATTAAGCTTTGTTGAGAAACTACCAGGGGCCAGGCTCTGGGATTAGTCACTGGCACAAGTATCTTTTTCACTCTCAGCAAAACTATGAGAGGCTTTTGTCCCCATTTGCAGAAAAGAAAAATGACACAGACAGGGAAAGAGGTAAGTCCGAGGTGTCAGGCTTAGGAGGCTGCTGGGATTCCCAGCTAGCCATGTGGAGACCCCACCTGCTGCCCTGCTCTCAGAGGGTGTTGGGGGGGTTCCTTCTAGCGCCCCCCAGAGACCACACTGGCAGCATTTTCGTTCCTCCTTACACTCCCACAGGCACATTTTGCTTTCATCAACTAGCATATCTAAGGAAGAGAAATCCCCAGATCAGGTAAAGGAACCGAAGAGAGATAACCCCGGGGCAAGAGTGCGCCTGCCAAATCCAGACGGCTTTTAGAAAAAAGCTCCTTCCACTTCATTCTTAGGGGCATTTAATTGAGACGCACTTTTTGCCTCCCTCGCCTCCCATCCAGCCTTTCCTGTGAGCCTACAGACTGCTGTGAGATGAGGAGAAGGTGGTTTTCTTTCAGCTGCCTGGGGTGGAGAAAGAAAGCAACCCCCTACCCCCACCCCCCCAATTTCTGTTCCCCTCCAGCAGAGGGGATTCTGTGCTCTGAAGAGGCAAGTTCAGAATCCAGGACTAACATTCCCAGGTGTGTCGTGTTTTCCCATCCTCATATTAGATCTAATCAATATGCAGATATGTGGAATGACTAGAAGGCAGAGGTCGATGTTCACACCCCCCATTCGAAGCGTTTCACCCGCTCTTCCAGCCTGGGCTGTGGCACACAATGGGCAAGGGTTTCTTGTTTCATTTCCTGCCCCCTGTCCTGCAACAACGCTTTGAGTTGATTACTTGCATTGTCCTCATTTTCTGGCGTGGAAACAGAGGCACAAGAGAGGTGAAGTAACTTGCCCAAGCACACACAGCTAATAAGTGGCAGGAGCAAGCATCGAGCTAGGCTAATCTAAGGGAAGTGACTGCAGTTGCAAGCTTGCAATTTACCATCAGGCAGCCTGTGTGCAAATCCTTTGGGCTGAAGGTGGGGAAAACACTCACTTCTGACTCCCAGACGGTTGAAAGAATTGCACAAATGCTCAGGCTGGTTAACGTTCAAGACTTTCACAAGGTAGGGATTATTATTCAGAGCCTGCCCTTGTTCTGAAACATCTCTCTGTCTTCTGGCTCCACACAAAGTCAGGAGACCTGGAGAGCAGGATCTACGTCTGACTTTTCTTTGTAGCTCGTCTTAGTTTCCGGGGGCTGCTGGAACAAGCATCACAAACCTGATGGCTTTGTAAAACAACAGAAATTCAGTCTCTCACAGTTCTGGAGGCCAGAGATCCGACATCAAGGTCCTCATTTTGGGCCATGCTCCCTTTGAAGTGTCTGGGGAAGAATCCTTCTTTGTCCTTTTCTAGTTTCTGGCTGGCTCATGGTTGCATAATTCCAATCTCCACATCATCTCTTCTCTCTGTCTCTGGGTCTTTTCTATAAGGACAGGGTTATATTGGATGAAGGACCCACCTTACTGAAGCGTGATTTCATCTTGACAACTGACATCTGCAAAGACACTGGCTCCAAAGTGTTTAGGACTTGGACATACCTTTTTGGGGGGCACACAATTCGCCACAGCAGCCCCCAACTCACAGCCGCATAGTAGCCCTTCAGGATAGCTTTGTGGAGGCAGCAAGATGGTGTCAAAAGGTCTTGGGACTTGATACCAGAGAAGAGGGGCTTGGCATAGGCTCTGAGGTTATCAGTGGGCCTTGGTGATTTTTACAGGGTCATCTTACCTCTCTGAGACTCAGTTTCCTCAGTTGCAAAATGGGACCCAAAATAACTCATCCCTAGAGTTGTTTTGAGGAGTAAATCAGATTGCCTATGGAAAAATTACCTGGCAAAAGTAAGTGCCCACGAAGTCTTTCCCTCTCTTTCTTTTGACTTTTCTTCCTCTCTTTCTGAGCTCCAGTTTCCTCACCTGTAAAAGGGGATGAATCACAAAGCTCCACCTCCCTGGGATGTTGTAAAGGACGAATGAAAGTCTTATATAAACTCAGAGGCCCTGGATGCATGAATCAGCAACTGAATTGAAAAGAAACGTCTAGAAGCTTAGAAATCATTTTATTTTCCTGCTACAGAGGACTGGTTCATTTCCCGCTTACTCCAGCTCAGAGAAACAAGAAGTCAAGTGATATCAGGCTCTTTGGCAAAAAAAGAATAATACCCTGCAGAAAGAAGAAAATTCTAAGACACCTTTCCAGAATATTGTATCAAGCAAGAAATGGTTTCAGCTGAAGCTGTCTCAATAAATTACTGGCATCAGAAAGTGAGAAAGTTCAGCTGTAAATGCATTTATATAAAATAATTATACCTCAAACCTTGCTACTGCTCTGTATACTTTTGTGGCTTTTAGAAACAAGATATTCTACTAGATTCTCCTTTCCTCAGGATGCAGTTATACAGGTTAGGAGAAGTCCCCAACAAATCTCCAAGGGATATAAATTCTCCCCTCTTTCATTTTTTTAAAAAAAGACTCTTTACTTTGAGATACACATTTAGGGACATAATTCTCAAAGGTGAACTGGAAAATATTTCAGTGTAGTTTTAGGATGTTTTTCTCTTTTCTCCACTTGATAAACTCCTATACATCTGTCAAAGCCTGGATCAAAGTTGCCCTGCTCTGACTTGCAGATAATACTAGTGGACCCCTCCTCTGTTCTTGCACTACCTTTTATTGATTCCCTCTGTCACAGAACATGACACCTGTATTCAAAATATCGATTTCCTTGACTGTCTCCCACCACAAGCTGCTACTTCTTGAGGGCAGCGGTCACTTCTGTCTGACCCATGTTGGTGACATCAGAACCATGGGGGGGCACTTAGCAAAGGACTTAATGAATGAAGGGCTTGCATTCATCCTAATAGACCAGTGAGCACAAGGTTATAGAGAAACATGGAGCAGGAGATTGTTTTGACGAGTAGATGCTGTATGGGGGGACAGGGCATTGGCTCATAACATTTTCTGAAAAGCTAGTTTTACTGTAAAAGCAGTCCTGAGAAAAAAACCTATTTATTTACATGCTATAGCGATTGATCGAATCACCTTGAAAATTCCTTACGTCATCCATAAATAACAATGAAAATGACTTTGTATGCAGTCCCATAGAAAATTTTCTCAATCCATCTGCAGTCCCATAGAAAATTTTCTCAATCCATCTGATGTTTGTTGGCCAGAGTTTGTAAACAGCCCTCAACTTTTCCATCAGTTCTCTCGTTGAGGAAGTAGGATTCTATCACTTCGAAAAAGGCTTGCCTTCAGAAAAAGTGGATTCCACTTTATTGCTGTTACTCAGAAACTCTTAAAGTCACCCATCCCCAATTTTTTTCCAAAGGTTTTGGACCAGGCTGGAGGGTGACCTTGCCTAGGGGGGCATATTCCCGGAGGGAATGGAAGGCAGAGCAACCAGCATGGGCTAAATACTCTATTATGCCATTGGGTCAAGGTATAAGCAGTCTTTCCTTATTTATTTATTCTCCTTTTTATATAAAAAGCACTGCTTAACACCCTACTTCATTAAAAGTGTACAGCACACATAATGCATATATTCACATCACACATGTTTTGCAAATGACTGAAACTCTTCTCAAACCAGCTGAAGAAAAAGAGGGGGACTCTTTAGCTCATATATTAGTCAAGTTCTCCAGGGAAACGGAACTGACAGGTTGCATATGTGTGTGTGATATTTACTCACACATTAAGAGAATATCATATATATAAAGAGACTTATGTAACAGTCCACATGTGGATGGCAGGTTCACATTCTGTAGGTCAGGCTGCAAGTTGGGAACTCCATGAAGGTGACATTGAATTTCCCAGGAGAAGCCACAATTAGGAATGCTGATGGAAGTGAGGATGAATTCCCCCAGGAAAAGCTATCTGGAGTAGAGACAGAAATTATTCTTTCTTTCTGCTGAAATCACTGATTGTCTCTTTAAGGTCTTTAACTGATTGCATAAAGAGACAACACCCATTGCTGAAGGCAATCTCCTTTGTTGATAGTAGATGCAATCAACTCATTATAGATGAAATACCCTCAGAGTAACAAGCAGGCCAGTGCTTGTCCAAACAACTGCACACCATAACCTAGCCAAGTTGACACATGAATTAACCCTTACAGGTCATGCTGTAAAGCTTCAAAAAAGGTAGGAGTTGTGCTGGCTGGATACTGCTCTCTCTTTTTCTGTATCTTTCTCTCTCTCTCTCTGTCTTCCTCCCTCCCTCCCATGACAGATAGGCTTTTGTGTGCTGTTGCCAGCCCTAGATCCACATTTTTCCAGTTCCATGACTGGAAATGCAAAGGAAACTCTTCCCCATGGTTCTGACAGAAAATTCTCACAGAAGGACTCCAATTTGTTAAGCTTAGTGACCCACTTGCTTCTATGACAAGGGGTTTTGCCTCAGCTTGTTAAAGAAGCTGGGTGATGGGTGATGGCCATACATATTAGCCATGAAGGTGTATGATACTAATATGTGATATTAGCCATGATGGTGTATGATACTAATATGCGACATTAGCCATGATGGTGTATGATACTAATATGTGTGGTAAGTTTCAGATAGATTCCAGGAATCTATATTTTAAAAAATCCCATAGAAGTTTTGATACTCACTCACAACTCAGAAACACCAATCTTTCTATATAGTATATGTGATATGGATATAATATATCAAGTAATATATTCTACGATCCCAAGGTAACTGAAAAACACAATGAGGAGCTAATCTCTACCCTCCATAAATATTTAGGTGTCTACTTTGTGCTCAATTTAAGGAAATGCAGGCAAATAAGTTTTGGATCTCATCATTAAGGAGATACTCTTTCATGAGGGAGATAGATACAAAGAAAAAGTGATAATTGGGGACAGTCATGGTTATTTAAGCACACACAGGAGGAAGCACTAACATGCTGGGAGTAATTAGGGAAGTCTTTCCTGAGGTGGGGTGGGGGGCATTTGAATAGGGTCTTGAGGGTTAAATAGAAGCTCACCACATGGATCAGGCAAAGGAAGGGTGTTTAGCCCCAAGATAACAGAATGTTCAAGGATTTGGTGGTTTTAAGTCAGGCTTCATGGGCTCAAAGCCCATCCATTCCTTTTCCCATATGGCCTCAACAGAATAGCCCAAGTTACAAACCATTCCTGTGCCTGAATCGTCTCATTTATAAATGTGATTAACGACCTCATCCTCGTGGGGTGGTTATGATGATCATATTACCTAATTTTACAAAACAGTTTCACATACTAGGTTTTTAAGTCCAGCTGACTTTGATTTGTGCGTCTACACCATCATTGGTTAACTGTCATCTGGTTACTTTATTCTCAGAGTCTATTTTTTTCATTTAAAAAATGTGGATAATAACAATACGTAGTAATTATGAAGCTTAAATGAGAGATAGTGCATGTAAAGTATTCAGTTCAAGGTCTGGTACATAGTACACACTAAATAAACCCTGTGCATGATTATAGAATGAACAGTACATGGCACACAGTAGGTGTCCAATTTCTTCTCCCGTTATAGATCAACTTGACCATGGATGAGAGCTGTCCTTGAAAATCTCATCGACCCACAAGTGTTTGCAGACGGGGTACAAGGAAGGTGGCTGTGAATTCACCTACGTTAGGATTGCGTGTCAGGTGGGAAGGCCGTCCCTGTGCAATCCAGCTCAGCTTTCCTAGGCAGAGGCTCAGAGTCTAATGAATGGAAAGCTGACATGCCAAGGAGTTCGTTCTGGAAGCGAAGCAAGCCAATTTGCAGAAAATCCTTCAATTGGTTGGCTCATGCAAGGTGGAATGGTGGTGTGGTGGTTGTGCCAGCCTTACAAAACAGTGGGACGGCACTGTCCCCCTTACCTCGGGCTGTTCAGGAACCAGAAAGAATGTCACGTGCCCCATGCTAATATGCAGATGAATTACGTTACTGAGCAGGCAGCTCAGCCGGCTGGGAGTGAGCAGGGGTGAAATCTCTAGGTAGCCAAAACCCGGGGTATCTCCGTGCCCACAGGACTGGGCCATTTGTTCCCCTTTCCAAGGCTTCCACTCAGACTAGGGGAGAAGGTACAGAAAAATCATACAGCATCAGCAGGGCCTGAAAACCCAAGAACAGGCAGCCCTTTCCCCTTGAGCTCAACCCTATCAAATGAAAGGCAGTGACTTGCATTGAGCGCCTTTGGTTTGCCAGGCTCAGGGCAGTTCTGCAGTCCTGATTATCATGCCCCTCCAAGCACGAAGAGGCTGAACTGGGCAGGGAAAGTGACCCGCCCAGGGTCAGAGTCGGTTTCTAACCCTATTCTGCTGGATGACGAGGTCTGGGTTGTTTCATCCATTGGCAAACCTTAGGGATGCTCACTATAATGAAGAGGCCAGTTTTGGGGTCATGCGGATATGCGGGCTCGGGCTGCAACTCACTCACTGTGTGGCCTTGGGAGGCACCTCCCCCCTCAGGGCCTTGTTATCTCCATCTGTGAAATGGGAAGAGGAATACCTGTACCCAAGGATCATGGTGGGGAATCAATTGCAAAGAGGGTTGTGAAAATCCTCCGAAAATTATCAATTCCCTGGTCTCGTGTGCCAAGTGTATTTTACTTTGAGTTCCCAGGGGGACTCAGAAACCAGGAGTGGGGAGTGGGTGGCATTTGGTGGGGTACTTGAGGAAACCGCAGCATGCAGGGGTATGAAAAGGCGTGCCAGGTGAGAGAATTCTAACCCTGGATTGCCAGCCCTTCCAACGGGGTGCACGGACACCCATGCTCTTGGTATCCCCAACTCCTGGAACGGGGAGGTAGCCATGCCTTATCATGGAAATGATCACAGGAATGAGAAATTGGACTCAAGTCAAAACCAAATCCGGGACCCCAGACCTGCACTGTGGAGGACGGCTTGGCTGGCCTCCTCCTACTTCAGCGCAGCTTAGGGACGCCACATGTGGCATTAAAAAACCCGAGCTATTCTCCTGAGGTTTTCCTTGAATGTGTGTCATTTCCTGAGAACCCTGAGCAGAATCTTCCTCACCTTTTCTTTTCCGGGTCTCAGCGCCTTTGTCCTCTCTGGTTCTTTAAACCGAGTGAGAAACGTGTGTTCGTGCGGGTAGGGGGTTTTCACATTTTAAATATAGAAAAATCGATTCATACAGTCAGTCAGTTGAAGAGAAAGTTCCAAAGCTTTGGGGCCCAGAGAACAGGGAAAGGTGAATTTCTGGGCAACCTCCAGACCTGGGTTCCAGGAAAACGGAAAGAGGAGGGTCGGGAGGCCTGTTAGGAGACGCAGGGAACCAGCCGAGACGCAATCACCAGCTGAACGTTTTGGGAGAATTTAATCTTCTCCAGGAAATCCTCAGGGTGCGAAAAGTCCAGCCCGATATTATAAAAACCCCGCTGAGAGGTTTTTAATGGAAGCGGACATATCGGGGACATTCTCTAGCTCCAATTTTCTCGTTATAAAATTGGCCCAAAGTGTAAAAAAAATAAAAAACAAAAAAAACACCCCATGCACATTTAATATCTCTAATATGCGGCTGCTTCTAGCCTCGGGAGAAGGGCAGGTATACATTTTCATACATTACTTTTTAACCAATTTTTTTTCAAAGTGGGGGTGGGGGTGGTGAAAGAGAACAAGAGACAAAACAGATGCCTCTCCGTGCTTCGATCAGCCTGGCTGCAGTCGACCGGGCTGCCTGCTAGCACCTCTTTAACTACAGCTTGCCAGGAAGAAAATGAGTGGTTTTAACTCTGCAATTACAGTGCCAGCTGAAGGCCTGTCAACGCAGCCTGAGCAGCCTGATCCCGACGAGCTCGGCCGCCCCCGAGAATTACAACCAGCGGGGCAGAAAGTTAAATACCCCCTGCGGCGGGGCGGCTTCCACAGACCCCGAAGCTCAGGGCCAGCCACCCACCCCCACCCCCCACTGCCTGCCTGCCTGCCTGCCCGCCCGTGTCCCCTCACCCCTGTTGCTATAAATATAGAAAACTAAGACCATATACGAGGGCTTGATCAGGCCAGACAAGAAAAGAGAGAAACAGGAGACACCGGCCTTATCTCACGCCTAGGAGTCGGGGAATGTGGTCCGGATGGGTGGTGAGGATGCAAGAGGCAGGAGGTCAGATTTCTGGAGGACTCTGAGCAGAGAGGAGCAGAATGCCCCAGACTAGAGCCCCTTGCAAGAGTCGTCTGAGAGCATACAGGCTGGCCTTTAGGATATGCAGTGTCAAACACATATGCATGCTGAAGGGGAGGGAGTAATATTTGCTCAGACCCTCTATACTGGATGACGTAGCAGAGTCATCCTATTGGAGTCTATGGATTTTATTATCAAGGCCCCCAGCTTTAGCTCAGCCCCATCTTCCTTTACCCTCTGTGCTAAACTACTGGCGATGCCACACACAAGCCTGGCTTTCTTGCCTCTGGGCCTTTGCAAATGCTCTTCCTCTCCGCTGCAGTCCTGGCACCAGGCGGTGATCCACTGGGGCCCTCTGCCCACCTGGCTGCAGCGGCCTGAGCACTGGGGTCAAATCCGCCAATTGTGAACTCCTTAGGGCACGGATGGAGTCATTGTCAGGCCTCCCTGAACTGAGCACTGTGCTAGTGGAACCAAAAATCAAAACTCAGAGAAGTTCAGTGACCTGTCCGAGGTCACCAGGGTGGGGGGGTGCCAGACCCGGGATCAGGACCCAGGCTCGTGTGACCACACAGCCCACAAAGTCCGTGGAGCCGTGAGCTGCCTGTCCGAGAAAGGGCAGCTCGCCACCCAACCAGGGAGCAGGCATCCAAGACTGTGCCCCGACTCTCAGGGCAGGGACCCGGGTGAGGCAAGCGAGGCCCTCACTTTGGTTGCAGAATTTAAGGAAGCATTCCCCCTACCAAACTCAATCTGCATGAATGATTCTGCTGCAATATTTTCAAAAATCAAAATTAAAGCAAAACTCCATGGCAAACAAGACTTCAAAATTAAAAATAAAGACAGGATTGGTTTATCCCAATCTCTCCCTCTCACCTTGGGCTCTACATGACACTCTGAATTGCTGTGTGACCTTGGGCAAGCCATATCTCTTCTCAGGGCCTCAGTTTCTCCATCTGCCAAAAGGGGGCGGACCCAGGGTTCCAAGGGCCCCTTCCCACTCTGAGATGCTGGCAGAGGGATTCAAGTCCCAGCCCAGCCTGTCAGTGCTTTCTGGTGTGCGGCGTGCAGACCACAGAGATGTCTGTCCGTCCATTCCCTAGCTAGCTGGAGAAGGTATGGGCCCGAGCACTGCCTCCCAGACCACAGCTGGCCCGCCCGTCCTTTCACAGCATCTGGGTTGAGTTTCCCAATTACCTCCTCAAGAAGGCACAGCAAGGCGCTGAGGACCAGCGTCAACGGCCTGGCGTGACTTCGGTACATTTTTGGCTCCACTTGGCTGGGACAGCTTGAGGGGGGCCCTGATGGCTTTACAGGGTGGCGACGGCAGCTTATCGCGAAATCACCGGCATCTCCAGCCTGTCCTCCAGGGATGCTGGCTCTCGGGCTCCCCACTCCTCATTCGTGTGACTTTTTCATTTGTTTTCCCCGTCATCAGCACAAATAGTCTTATTTCAAGAACACTGAAAGGGGCAGCAGGAGGCCTGTTGTAGTTTTTGACTTAAATTCTTCTGACATTTGCATATTGATTTGTAATTATATTTCTAATTCTGTCTTCCACAAATTAGTTAGTGCTATCGATCAGTGCCAGTCATTCACTAGCTCATTCATTCATCCATTGAAATGAACAGCTACTAAAAACCACTGAGGGGATAGGAAAACCTCTGTGTGCCCTGCCAGGCATTCATCCACTCATCCATCCAGCAGTCCATCCAGGCCCCATATGAGATGTGCCCCTGCTGGACTTCCACTTTCCAGCAAACAAAGTCACACCCCTGTTCCAGTAGAGCCGACCATATGCTGGGGAGCACTAACCAAACAGGTAAATAACCAGATCTGTAGTTATCACCTCTGAGAAGAGCCGAGACAGAAAGACCCATGATGCTCCAAAGACATGCATGCAGGAGAGTAGGGAAAGCTTCTCCCAGGAAGTGCTAATAGAGCAGGGATATGCAGAAGGGCCAGCAATTAAGAGGCGGAAGGGAAGTGCATTTAGGATGTGCAAGTGTCCTGAGGTGAGGAAGCAGTTGTGTTGGGGAAACCGGAATAAAACCCGGCTGGTGGCTGGAAGCCACAACCTTGGTGGAAAACGAGGCAGGGGAGGTAAGTTGAGGCCAGGTCACACGGGGTCTCTCAGGCCATATTGAGGAACCGGGTTTTGACATTATCAATCCCCCTGGTATGGAGTAGTTGTTACTGTTGCTATCACTGTTTTTCAGCTGAACATAAAGCCCAGAGAGGTTCATTCATTCATCCAGCAAGCATTTCTTGAGCATCTACTATACGTCAGGGATACAGCCATGAGCAGAACAGGCTGGATCTTCATTGCTGTGCAGTTTTCGCCCATACAAGTGGCAGAGGCAAGATGAGAATTTGCTTCCTGGGACAATCATTGGTTGTAAAGATACTCAGTGAGTTCTCCTCAAGAGTCAGGTGGTGTGCTGGGACCAAGTGCTTTGCCTGGGTCTTTGACATAAGTGTGACAGCTGGACCCCAAATCTCCAAAGAAGGAAGCTGAGAGGAGAAACAAAGTCATGGCCCTGGTCAGAAAAGAGGCAGAGGAAAACTCTTCAGCCTTGCAACCGCTGGGCCAAATTCAGAGCCACCCTCCCAACTCCATCTCCATTTCTGTGGACTACGGATGCTCGCAGATGCTTTGCTGCCCCTCTTTGCAGGAGGTGGAGGCTATCTCCCCTCGCCCTGGGAGCTGGGCTGTCCTTGTGACTTACTTTGACCACGTCAATGCGGCAGAAATGACAGGGTGACAGGCTCGGTTTCTGTCACTCTGGGAAGCCGCATCTTACTCTAGAGAAACTCAGGCTCACCAGTGAAGGATGGGAGGTCATATGGAGGAGCCCCGAGGCACTAGACACAAGAGGGAAGCCTTCTTGGACCTTCCAGCCCAGCTCAGCTGCCAGCTGACTGCAACCTCATGAGCAACCCAAGGCAAGATCAGAATTCTTAGACATTACAGATTCTTGTGTTCTAAGTCACTAAGTTTTGGGGTGATTTGTTGAGCATCAAGAGATCATTGAAACAGCAAGGGATGTCCCCCAGGGGAAAAGGTAAAGGATGACCTACAGAGAGAGGAGACTTCTGTTGTTTCCACTCAGCTTCCGTCCCCCTTTCGTCCAGTAACAGCGCCTACTGTTTCCCAGTGTTCCTTGGAAACACACCGGCTCCCTCGCTGACCCTGAGTTGGAATGGAGCTGATTCCTCTCCTCCAGTGCCAGGATTTGCCATCAACCCAGGACTGGCCAATCAGAACATAGCATCACCCCAGATGCGGTGATTGGATTAGAGATGGGCACATGACTCCTTTAGAGCCAATCAGAGCTATTCCTGGGATACCTGCTCAAATGATAGGGAAGGAAAGATATGGCGCTCTTTCGTGTTGGATTTGAAGCTGAGAGGAGGTGAGCGAAGAAATGTGGTGGCTTTCTTACTGCCATGTGGACAAGGCACGTTTAAAAATCAATCCCATTACAAGGAAAACAGGACCATGAGATGAAGAAAGGTTCTGGAGACAGCGTCTGAATATCTAGTTAGAGCCATATCTGAGGCAGCTCTAATCCTGGACTTTTCGGTCCTGTGAGTCCACCGCAGGTGGTGGCGTGGAAACGTGCCACTCAGATGTCCTGCTTCGGGGAGCGAAGTGACTGATAGCCCCTCGGTGTCCACCACTGCCTTCACTCTGAGACCACGCTCCTCTCTCCCCTCAACCCAGGGCGGCCCCTTGCCAATGGCTGAGCCCCTGGGGGTATTAGCATTATTGTGGGTCTCCCCATCTGGGGGCTGTGACTCTAAGATTCCCCGTTGGCCTGCCCAAAACTTTTTTAGAAATTGCACTGCAGACTGGAGCTTCTCCCTGCCCACCCTCTTTGCTTCCTCTCTCCTTCACAGGATCAGACCTGTTCGGCCTGGCCTGCTATAGCTCCCACCCCTTTACCTTCACAGGTGTAACTTTACAAATTGCTTGCCCATTTATTTCCACCCTGACATCTGTTTCTTGGAGGATCTGAACCGTTTCACTTCCCAGGCCCTTTTTATTTTCTTAGGCCCATTTGGCTTGGGTTTCTGACACTTTCAACTGAACAATTCCTAACAACAGTACTCTCCTGCTATGCCACTTTGTTTTTTTCTGGAAGGTGCTGGGCTAGAGATTACTGGAAGGTTAGAAGATGTGGTCAAATCTATGCGATATACTTTCTAGTTCCAGGAATGGGCATCAACCCAAGACTGGCCAATAAGAGCATGGCATCACCCCAAAAGCCGGGATTAGGTTAGAAATGGGCACATGGAAGTAGGAAAGAGGAGACAGATTTGGAAGTCTCAAAAGGTGTTGGTGTTTGGTTCAAAGGAAGGAAGGATGGATGGAATGGACAGGGAGAAGTAGAGAGAACCTCCTGGTCATTGATTCTGTATTATTTAGCTGTAAACCATAATGATGATGGAGCCCCTTTATAGAGTGCCTCTGTGTGCTATCATCTTAATACCTCCCAATGAGGTAGATAGCATTATTATCCCATTTTGCAGATGAAGAAACTGGGTTCCCTAAAAAACTTCCCCAAATCTGGCATCTAGTAAACAGTGTTGCTGGGATTTAAAGCCAGTTCCATTTGGTTCTAAAAATCAGTGTGCTTAGCTACCAGCCCATGCTGCCTTGGCCTTAAGGGCTGCCCTGAGGAAGGAGTGGGCTGAGGGGTGTGGAAGCCTTGGCTTGGTGCCCAGCTCAGGGCAGCCCCTCCGTCAGTGGCTCTCCTATTCCCTGCTTCTCCTTGACCTGCCACCTCAGGTTCCCCCTCCTTCCTTGAGTGGACAAGGTGATAGATTTCCTCACCATCTGCAATCCTGTTTGTTCTTTATCTACATCATCATTTCAGCAGCAGACCAGGGCCCTCCACACACACGCGTTCTGAGGAGCCCCTGAGAAGGCTGGCATGAGCTCACACAGCCCTCCCCCACTTCTCGGCCACCTCCAGAGGCCCAATGCCCACTAAGCCACTTTATACCCTAGTCCCTTATTGGCACTGGGGATGATGCTTGGCTCAAAGAGCCCCTTAGGTCCCTTTCCAGCCCCTCTCTCCACAGGGCTCAGGCGGGACCACCTGAGCTGATTTGGCAGGACAGTCTCTGAGGATCCTGGGCATTGCCTTCAGGAGTCTCCTGTGCAAAACCATTTCCTCATTCTCCTGCACTCAACAACAACCAACCAGAAAACATGCTCCGTGGACTCCTGGAGGGCCTGCCCAGACATTGACCAAACCAGCCAGGCATGCCTGAATCCCACAGTGGGCTCAGGCTCTATCCCTACCATCCAGTTCGGTTTAGGAGACAACTTTGCACCTTCTCTCTCAAATGACCTTCAAAATAATCCCAA
>PVIY010020633.1:0-43740 GCA_004026745.1 Myrmecophaga tridactyla
GGGCTGTGGGCTGGGCGGGACCTCGGGGTCCACACTGAGGGAACAAGGACGGGAGAACCTCCGAGCCCTCCCAGCCCCATTCAGCCAGGCTGGCTGAAGCCTTGCTCCTGAGCCTGGCCTGGACTCCCAGGGGACCTGGGGCTGCTGCAGCATGACTTTCCCATGGAATGGGTTCAGGCAGAGGGGGCAAGGACTGGAGTGTGAACGAGTTTGAGTCCTGTCACCCCTCCCTCTGCTTTGTGAAAGTCACAAGAAGAGGCCCAGATCCAGGCTCAAAGGAAGACAGAGCTGCTGGGGTGGGGTTTCTCCCCTCCCTCCGCCGCCTTTCTGAATCTGAGCACCCACGGCTGCAGGGCACGCACAGGCGTCAGCGAGCAGGCCATTGGGGAGGTCCCTGCCCCGGCCGCTGTTTGCTGCTCTTTGATGGATGGTAAGTGGGCATGCTTGGGCACGGCAGCCCAAAGCGGAACAAGGAGAGTGCCCAGTGAGCAGTTGTAAATATTCTGAGTCAAGCCCCTCTGTCCCGGGGAATCAACTTAGGCAGCGAAAGGGCACCTCAGATGCAGTTACTCCCAAAGATAGCGGCCACCTGTCAGCTGGCCTCACCACAGAGCCCTGGAGGGATGGGGCAAGGCAAGCCCAGCTGCGGTAGCTGTTGTCAGTAGAGACGCGCGTGGCATCCCCAGAGGGTTTCCAGGGTAAGAGAGTATCCAGCCTCCAGATGGCATGGGCTGCCCTTTCACGGGTTGTGCTGGTTTGAAAGGATGTATGTCCCCAAGAAAAGCCATGTTTTAATCAAAATCCCATTTCGTAAAGGTAGAATAATCCCTATTCAATACTGTATGTAATCAGATCATCTCCCTGGAGACGTGATTTAATCAAGAGTGGCTGTTAAACTGGATTAGGTGACGACATGTCTCCACCCATTTGGGTGGGTCTTGATAAGTTTCTGGAGTCCTGTAAAAGAGGAAACATTTTGGAGATTGAGAGATTCAGAGAGAGCAGAGCAGAATGACATAGCCACAAGAAGCAGAGTCCACCAGCCAGCGACCTTTGGAGATGAAGAAGGAACATGCCTCCCAGGGAGCTTCATGAAACAGGAAGCCAGGAGAAGAAGCTAGCAGATGATGTCATGTTCACCATGTGCCCTTCCAGATGAGAGAGAAACTCTGTGCTCGCCATGTGCCTTTCCAATTGAGAGAGAAACCCTGAACTTCATCAGCCTTTTTGAACCAAGGTATCTTTTCCTGGATGCCTTTGATTGGACATTTCTATAGACTTGCTTTAATTGGGACATTTTCTTAGCTTTAGAACGTAAACTAGCAACTTATTAAATTCCCCTTTTTAAAAGCCATTTCGTTTCTGGTATATTGCATTCTGGCAGCTAGCAAACTAGAACAGGGGTCTCCTGATATATGTCATTACCCCTCCCAGCTCTCCTCCCCACCCCCAGCTCAGCCCTGCACTGACTCTCTGGACTCTCCCTGTTCTAAAATGTCCTCACCGCCTTGGAGAGGAGCCATTGTGTTCATCACACACTGTTTGAGTCCTGCTGTTTGCCAGGCCCCCGCCTGGAAGCTGCGGTGGCTGCAGAGATGACTGAGATAGCTGGGGCTAAGTCAGAGGGAAAAGCCCTGGACGTGAATTGAAGTGGAGGCAGGCAGTGGCCTGGGAGTGCCTGACAATCCCCCTCTCTGACCCATGAGGTCCTCTTTTGTGAGACATACTTCTCGAATTGCAAATTGCATATTTATATTTAAAATGAGGTTCTGCTGTTTTGACTGTCCATCCATGAGTGTTGCTTCTAGAATTGGCCTGAATGGTTTAATTAGTCCACTCTTCTGCAGGCTGGGGCACAGGGTGCAAAGCTGATGGCTGTAGATGGCGGTGAGGTATGAAAACAGGTAGGAGGAGATAGAGATGCTTCCCTCAGGTGGCTGCCATTCCTGGAAGGAAAAAATTCCTGCAGAGACTTGTGTCCCATAGTCAGCTCTGACCAGTGGGTGTTGGATGGCCAAAACACCTTCTTTGAGTCCATTCAGATCTATGGAGGGGCCCCAGAGTTATGGGAGGTAGAGGCTGTGTGTGTGTGGGGGGATGGCTGCCTTGTGCTGCCTGCTGGGCAGTCCTGGCTGTGTGCAGTGAGGTCCTGGGGAAGCTGCAAGAGGAGGTCAGGTCTCCAGGAGGGCGGGTATAGGGCCCCGTGGAGGGTATACATCTAGGGGTGCAGAGAGGAAGAAAAGTCAGTGCAGGATGGTGGGCGCAGGCAGGTGTGACAGTCCCCTGGAAGACGGGTTGAAACCGCTTCACTCAGCCCTACCACCAGAGTTTCTGATTCCCTGGGGCTGGGTGGGGCTGAGAATTTGCATATCTAACAGGTTCCTGGATGGCATGGCTGCTGCTGTCCAAGGACCACATTTTGAGAACCACTGGCCCAATAGGAAGGACCCCAGGGTCAGATGAGATCCTGAGTGCTTTGTGAACTGGGAATGGCACCGGACACACATACTTCTTATTAGGGGAGCTGCGAGTGTGTCATATCCCAGAAACCCAGGGAGGCGTGTCCCCTTTTTATCTTTTTGACTTTCATCAGTATCTAGTCATATTTCATAACTTCTTCTACATCATAGAATATTTTTCTCTTATCCTGGCCAGATGGTATATAGCGGATGGCATACGGTGCTCATTAGAGCTTTAAAAACAAAAATCCTGTTTGGGCCCCACCCCTGCAGAGATTCTGATGCAATGATCCAGGGAGGGACAGGCAATTTTTTTTTTTTTTAAACTTCCCCGTGTGATTCTAACGAGCAGCCAGGGTCAGGAATGTTGCGTGGCCTGTACTATGAATAGTTCATGTTTTTTCTTTAGAATGGATCGCCTGCCTGCTAAGCTTCTGGGCACTTCTTTGTTCGGCTCTGAGTTGCCCCTTCCACATGGTGACATCCCCTCCTACCTGCTGGTCCCTGTCCTCGCAGTCAGCCCAGATCCTGTCGATGATTCTCCTTCCTCCAGTCCCCTGGAGCTCCCCTCTGTTTAGGTCCCCCCTCCCTTGCTATTGAGAATTCCAAGTTACCTGGTTTATTTCATAGGCCACCAGAAGAAGGTTTTGCTCTGTCAGTACTTTTGTGAGGACTTTCAAGAAGCAAACGGCTTCTAACATTGATGTCTTTCAGGGATCCCGAGAGTAGAAAATTGTGCAAGAAGATGAGAGTCGACCTGAGCCCAGAGGACAAAAAGGTCGACTTATTCCATTACCAGTAAGTACACATGGGTATTTCCAATTTCAAGTCAATGCTGAGGGCTTCAATTGGTATTCCCAGGGAACAGGGATTTTTAGGTTAACTTTATTTCAGAATGATTTTTTTTTTTTTACAATTAATTTATTAAAAAAAAAAAAATCCTGAACTGTGTTCATAGCTAAATCTTATTAAGATGCTGCAGGAAACCAAAGGTATGTAGTTTGACAACCATTCTTAACGTTAACGCTTTTTTCTCCTCATTTGACAGGGATGGTGCATTTCATACTGAATATAACCGAGCTGTGACATTTAAGGTAAATTTTCCTCCCTCATTCTCAGCAGAGGCAGAGCCTGAGTGGATGCCAAAAGTCTGAGTTCTCTTGGAAAGGAGGAAGGGCAGATTGCACAAATAGCTCTTCCGGATGACCGGAGGGATTCTTATCTCTTCGGCATATGCCAGGAGAGGATCTGGTGGAAAAATGAGAGCTGTTAACAGAGTGGGGATGGGCCAGCCTTGTAGATGAATTTTGGATTTATCAGCACTTGTCCCGTGTAGCATGAGACATGACACCCCTTCTTTTGCCGCGGCTTCAGAGCCCTCCCCTCATCTCTAGTGTCCTGGCACCCCATGGCGTCCTGTAGGCCCCACAGGCTGGAGGGGACTTTGTACTCCCAGGCTGGCAGTGGTACAGGACATGGGCAGGTTGGCACTTTGGGACCAAGGCAGCTTGTTCAGATGAGATGCGGCCATCACTGAGATGTTCCCTGCTACAAATCCAGTTTCGATGTAGATGGAAAAGCACAAATGAAAAATAAATATGGGGATGCTACAGCCTGCAGATGCCTACCTGTTATCACAGAGCTGCTGCCCTCCAGCCATCCTCCTTCTTCATAGGCATTCTCTTCCTGCCATTCCCCTGCCTTAGCTGGGGCTGTCACTGTATCAAAAGAAGAAATATCTTTCTCTTTTCTGTCACTTTCTCTGACTGTCCTGTTTCTTCAGCTGGGTTGGATCCTTTGTGCTGTCTCTTTGTTTTTCCTTCTCCATCTGCTTCTCCTCCCATTCTTTTTTGTCTTGTCCATCTGTCTATGCAACTGTCAGTGCCCACCTCTCTCTCTCTGTGGATCCATCTCCCTCCAGCTCTCTCCCCCAGGCCATTTCTTGTTTATCCACTAACACAAATTCTTTTTTAATTTCCTACAGCCTTTTACTTTATACACAGACTCCTGATTACTCATCATCTTAACACCTACTTAGGCACAAGAGCAAAATATGCCATCTAGAGTTGCCTAACCATTTTCATTCTATGTTAAGATAGAAGTCTTTGGAGAGAGTACAGGCTTCCCAGGAACAAGACTAAGCTGGGTGGAATGGGGGAAGAACTTAGACAGTGGTGGAAGTAGGGGCCTGGGTGTTTTTGGAGGCAGTGTTCAGTTTATATTAAGCCAGGCCCTCCTAGGAGTCTGTCCTGGATCATGGAGCAGTGAGGTACGACTGTTCAGGACTGTAGCAGGAAGGTAACAGGGAGCAGTCTTCTCTTCCCAGGTGCTCTGAGCTTGCTGCTGAGTGCATGGGTACAGAGGCAGAGTCCTGGCCTTTGTCCCATTCCTTACAAAGGCCAGGTGTATGGCATCTGCTTTCTGTCTTCCTTCCTCTGATGTCTTCATCAGCAAGCTGAAAAAGCAGGCTGAGCCTCGTACAAAGTGTAAATCTCAGTTTCGGTCGTGAGGACACATGGCAGAGAGAAGGCGTCCTTAGTCTTAGGGTCCCCAGAGTGCACAGGGCCATCAGGGGCTGGGGCAGAGTCCCTGGAGTTCTCTAGGGCAGGAGGAACGTGGCATAGCATTTCCCACGCGTGCCTGAGGTCTTCTACTACCTTCTCAACTGGAGCAGCTGAGCCTAAAGCCCTTCTTGGTCACTGACGAGCTTTCCATTCAGTGTTTCCCCTGGGACATTACCTCCAGAGAGAGGGAGGGACCCCTGGCAGGCACAGAGCTGGCTCTTGTGTTGACTGTTGCTGCTGTCATCCTGCGATTGGGTGGGGCCATGGTGATAACAGCCCCCGAAGAGCACAGAGGGAAGATAAAAGGGGGCTTATGACATCCCTGTAACTCCTTAAAGCATTTGCAAAGAGGGAATAGAAGAAGAGGAACTTTCTATTTAAACAGCCTTTTGCTTGTCAGCAGTCGATCCACCGAAATCCTTATGTGAAGGGTGAGGTCCAGACGTGCTGGAGGCCTAAATTCACTGGCCCTCAGATGACCTTCTCTCCAATCCCTGTAGCTGTGTGGATGGTTTCCTGGCTGTGAAGACACCTTCAGTACTGGGGTGCACTGTCATGTCACTTCCCTGGGATTCAGAGCAGCCAAATGGGACGGCTGAGGGTGGGTTCCCAGGGCTACTCCCTGCAGACTTTTCCACCCATGGTCTTGTTTAGTTAGACCGAGTTGGAGAGAAGCAATACACTGGATTATTTTTACTTAAGAAAAATCCCCACCTGAAAAGCAAATGGTTTTTAGCATGAATGTTTCAATTGTTAAAAGAGGCTGTTTCTCTCCTTTTCCATTCATATATATCTTTGTTTTCTGACACACCGAGTCAGGGCTGTAGTGATGTGGGGACAGGAACCCACCTCCAAAGCCGGAATTCCTGACCTATTTGGGGCCCTGATCCCACTGAGAATCTGTGGAAAGCCACGGACCCTCTCCCCAGAATCAGTGCATGTATATACATTAAAGTACATGTTTTCATGGGAATCAGGTTTCACAGACTCCTGAATTCTTTCGTGCACCCTCCTGGACTTTCCTGGCGCAGCAGGCAGTTGGGTATTTGTAAGCACCTTTGCACGTGGCCCGGGTGGGCAGGTGCCTCTGCAGCTGTGGGTGAGCATGGGTTTAGGGAAGACCCTGCCAGTTCCATTTTGGCTCATTTTGCGACGGTGAAGCCCTGACAGGGGACTGTGAAAGGACAGATACGCCTTCTGCCTTGGCAGGAACAGCCTTTTTGCTCTTGCCAGGAGGCGTGGCCTTTGGCAAACAGGGAACATTACCTGAATGAAATCCTGTGAAGTCTTGGCTGCTTCCCATTCTCCCACAGTAGCTCTTTCCAAATGGGAGGTTCTGGAAAGGAAAGAAGTGTCTCACTGAGGTCCTCTCTGTGCGTGACAGTGGATGGGCCGTGTTCCCTTATTAAAAGTGTATTTCTCATCCCAGACATCCCTGCCTCCGTCCCCCAGTGCTCCAGGGACATGCCCAGCTTCCTCATCGGTCACTGGAGCTAGATCAACAGAAGTAACAGAATCTTGCTTGATGAAAACTGCAGGACTTCAAGGGCTCCAGCTCCAGCAGCCTTCCCACAGGGTTGGCGTGAGGGAGGCTTGGCGAGTTTCTGGCACCCATATTCTGGTTTTTGCAGACTTCGAGCACCACTCTCCGGTGTGACCATTTAAGAGGAAAGGCAGTGCCCCTTCTGGCTAGACCAGTGAGGTCTGGGGGCAGAGGCAGGAGGGACCGTGCCCCTTCCTCCCTGCCCCATTTGTGTCTTCCCCAGGAGGAGGGGAGAATTTGAATCAAGTGTCCAGATACCAGTGGCCAGCTGAGCCCTTTCTCCTTAGGGTCTCTGTCAGTTCTCCATCCCTGGCAGTTCCGAAGGAGGGCGTTCAGGGAGAGAAGCCCAGTAACAAGCAGGCAGCATCGATGCATGGCCTATGCTGGGGTCTCCTTGGTCTGAGCACCCCACCAGGTTCACATGGCAGAGAGGACTCAGCATGGAGTGCACTCCAAAACCGATTTAAATCACAAGATCCCAAGCAGGTTATAAGTAGCTGTGACTGTCTGCTGATGGGATTGAGGGAATTCTTTCTAGTGGCCACGTAAACGTGGACGCTTCTGATTTGAAGACTGGAGGCCTTTGTTCCAACCGATGAGAGAGGCTTCCCAGAGGGGTTGAGTTTTAGTGGAAGCAGCAGTGTCTCTAGTTTGAATCTAGTTTGAATAAGCGTATGCGTTGTCTCAGCTTTCTGCCTTGTGACGCTGGAGACGCATGGCTGACCGGTGAGTGAGGTCACGTGATTGAGAAAGTGTTGTGGGGGTGGTGGAGGGGCGGTGCCTCTCTGGGGGCCCTTAGCAGTGACGTCAGTGAGTGATGGAGGTGCCCCCCCCCCACACACACACAAAGCCCCATGCAGTCCCCGCCAGGCCGTCGGGTCTCTGAGCAGACAGGTGCGGCAGGTTCCTGATCGTCCCTCCTCTCTCTTCTGGCTAAAATGCGTTTCCTCTTCTTCTTTTCCTCAGTCCCTGGTGGCCTTTCTGAAGGATCCGAAAGGGTCCCCGCTGTGGGAGGAGGATCCTGGAGCCAAAGATGTCGTCCACATTGACAGCGAAAAGGTAATTTATTCCCATCAACTCTGACGGTGCTGGAAGCTGCCCCCATGCCAGGGCCGCCCAAGGAGAGGAAGCCAAGGGACTGAGAAATGGGAGGAGTCTGAGGCCGCTTGTCCCTTGCTCCAAGGGAAGATCTGAGAAGGAAAAGTTTTTCTGAGCGTGTAGCAACTTGGTGACCTACTCTTAGTAGCAGATATACTTTCAAAGATGATTACCTTTAAGAAATGTGGAATTCTATACAAATACGCCCTGGATTTTATTCCCTTCCCATCCTTCTCATGTATCCGACTGCCCGAAAAGCTCTCTTCCTTTTCTACCTCCTCATTTTAATATATTTGGACAGATTTAGGCTTTCCTTCCAAGAGTATAGATTTAAATACCCTCCTTTTTATGTAATCCGCATGCTGTTGGCATTGGCGTTGTGGTTTGTTTTTCTAAGCGACAGAATGATCTGAGAGATTTGGATTGGAGTTCCAAAGACTTGGGTCAGGCCTCTACAGCTCTGAGTTCACTGTATAGCTTTGAACAAATTATTTAGTCTCTTAAGCTTCGACTTCCAGGCCGGGGCTGAGTAGGGGGTGGTGGGGTGGCGTAGGTTGGGAGATGATTCTGCGTTATTATATCTTCCCAAGTGCTTCCCTCATTTAACAAAATACAGCCCCTCCCCCGACACCTGCCCCGGCCTGTGCTCCTCCTGGCTGAATGGGTCTCACCGTGCATGCGCCTTATTTGTTTACTTGTCTTTCCGCATAAGGGATGGGTAAGAGCCTCTCTAACATTTCAGATGTTCCGTGAGGCAGGCAGTACTTTGTGGTGGACGGAGGGAGAATGCTTGTTCTTATCCACCTCTTCTCTCTTTCATTTAAAATCAGTGTCTCTGCGTGGTGCGACCGTGACTCAGTGGCAGAGTTCTCACCTGCCTTGCCGGAGACCCCGGTTCGATTCCCGGAGCCTGCGCATACCAAAAAAAAAAATTAGTGAGTCTAATGCTTGTTAGACCAAGAGAAAATGACGTCATTCATGGTCGCTGGCGGAGGGGTCACGTGTGATCCTATTGGCCAACCAGGCGCTGCTCGTGGTGATTGACATTTCAAGGGGCTGGGCATCGGAGAGAAAGCGCCAGCATAAGGAACTAGAAGATACAGCCTTTCCAAAAAAGCATGGTGGGGCCTCAGGCAGAGGGCCACTTGCCTGGGTATGTGTGCCCACAACTGTGAAAAAACAAATAGCCTACACTGGTGGTTGCACATGTTGTTCTTCCTGGGTGGATTGTATGACAATACATGTTTTTAGCCTCCCTGGAAAGAGATTGCCTGCTCCCTTCCTCACCCCAAACATCCATGGCCTGAAGTTCCTAAGGTTGTTATTCCGTAACTGTAGGGATATTAAGCAGAAATATTTTTTCACACCTGCAGATAATACTCTTGTTATACTTTGTGATATTTTCTCTCATGTAGAAGCTGCTTTTCTGCTTGCTTATTGAATCCCTATATAAAATAACTAAAAGTTCCAAATTCCAGCTGGAATTCCTTTACAAATTCGTATTTGGATAGAATTCCACATTTCTTAAAGGTAATCATCTTTGAATGTGTATCTGTTACTACTTAGAGTAGGAAACCAAGTTGCTACAGGCTCAGGAAAACTTTTCTTTCTCAGATCTTATGTTAGGTTTAGTCTCCAGGGATTCTAGAAAATCATTTAAAAAGTATCTGTACCCCCACCACACCCCATCCCCACCGGCAAGAATGAAAGCACTCAGTCTCTAATTCTGTTTTAAAATCGGCACCTTAATCCTCTAGTTGTGTCAACAAGAATAAATGTTTTAAGAATTAGGACATGTTTGAAATTGCCACCAAATATTTGTAATCTGTTTTTTATTTAACTGAAAATTCCTAAGTAATATATCTTCATTACTGAAGTGTTAGAAAATATACCTCAAGCATAAATGAAAGAATAAAATCATTCTGTACTTTCCCATTGAGAAATTGCCCCTGCTGATTTTTTTGTAGCCTTCTAAGCTTTCAGTGTAATGCATACATAAATGTTTTTATCCACAACAATTTCATTACATTTTTTTTAACAATTTCATTATCATTTTATATGCTATTTTGTAACTTGCTTTTCTCCCCAGTTCAATGTGCCATGCACATCTTACTGTGACATTAAATATTCCTCTCCATTGTTTTTAATGATGCAATGGTATTCCATTGTGCAGTGCATATCATCATTTATTTACCTAACGCCTTGTTGCTGCCAGAAAGCTGCATTCTGAAATTTTCTCTTCTTTTTTTTCAAAAGAGGAAAACCTCTAATTTTCTTTCGTGGAAACTGGTCAGTGGAGCTTATTTAATCAAAATACACTATCATACTACTTCACTGCCATCCTTGACAGAGTTGCTTTTCCCCATACTTTTCTTCTGACTCTCATTAGAAGAAGTTTCTTACCCTCTTTTACATCAGCACCTGTTGTGATCATTTGTCTTTTCACAGTTATTGTATTTATTTAACATATAATTGCCTAACATAAGGCATCAGGCGCTGTTCTAAGCATTTTACAAATATGAGCCATTCCATGTATCTTGACTCCTCCCCAGGGGGTAAGCATGCCTCCTTCTGTATACGTGGGGACCCCCCACTGACGTTGGCAGGGCAGGCCCGGAGGCAGATGGGGGAGGTTAGCGGGCGTGGGGCTCACACCTTGCTTCCGTGATGAGCGGGTCCTCCAGGAGCCCAGTTCCTGCCCAAGCCAAGCTGGGCAGATGTTAAACCAACCACCAGCCCCCCAAGCCAGTGGCTCCCTGAGTTTCATGGAGAAGGAGCGGCGTGTTGGACAACCTCGGAGTCTTCCTCGCTGCAGTCCTGAGTTTTCCGGTGGAGCTGAAAGGAACGCCGACAGTCTGGTCCTGATGCTTTACCCCCCAGGTGGCCTTCGGAGAGGCGTTTTCCCCTCGGGGCCTCCGCGTCCCCATCGTCGTCGTATGTCGGAGAGGTCTAGGATAGGTGGCCTCTGGGGGTCTTCCCGGTCCTGACCTGCCACGGCTCTGGGCTGCCTGCCCCAGTCCCCGGATCAGACCTGTGTGTTGCGTGTGACCCGCCTGTGTCCTCTTTTTATTGCCTTAGGACTTTAGACGTCTCCTGAAAAAGGAAGAGAAGCCTCTCCTGATGATGTTTTATGCTCCCTGTGAGTGAACTTTGTTTTGGGGGACAGAGTTAATTGTTCAGTCTTTTGGGGGGTGGGGGTTGAGGAGGGACTGGAGGTCGGGAAGGGGGAACTGGGACCTAGCCCCGGGCCTCTGACTTACAAGGCCGAGTCCCTTCAGTCACCCCATCTCCCTTGTCTGCGCCTTTTCCCCTTGGCCTTTTCCTCTTCCTCTGGTTCTTCCCCTCCTGCTGCCGACATCAGCTTTTCACACCACTGGAATGGACACACTCTACCCTCCTTCAACTCAGGTCCCCCCATCAGCAATGCGGGTCTCCTCCCCGGGGACCTCGCCTCCCCTTTCCTCACCTCTTCAGGCCCAGGCCCCCTCTCCTGCTGGCTGTGGGCCCCACTGGGCCCTGTCTCGGGGCCGCTGCTATTCTGCCAGCCCCTCCATTGCCCCGGCCACGGTCACTCCTCACCCTCCAGACCTGGCCCCCCGCTCGGGGCAGCGACTCCCCCAGCCCTGGGCTCCTCCATCTCCCTGCTGGGGCTACTCAGGAGGGGTGCCGGCATCGGGATCAGGGACATGGGGCCGCAGCACTTGGGCCAAGCCCCTGTGGGAGGCAGAGGCCATGGGGAGAGGCAGGAGCATGGAGAGCAAGACCAGAAGCCCTGGGTTCTGATTCCAGCTCTTGCCCCCACCAGCGGGGTGTCCCTGGGCATGGCCTTCACCTGTTCGGGCCTCAATTTCCATCTGTCAAAGAAGGGTGGATGGCAGCCATGGCTTTCCAACTTTATGGACTGCATTTCATTGCACCCAGCACCATAAGCATATGTAAATTAAACTGTATGTAGATAAGCTGAAGCAAAAGTTTCATAAAACAGTACTTACCCTTACTACTCGTCACCCATTCTGGTACTTTCTTTGCCCAGGTAGTACCCTCTGATATTTTCTTTTCTGACTGTTGGCTATTGCCACTACCTCATAACCCTCTTAATATAGGGTCAGCAAACTGTGGCCCAAGGACTGGCTGTCTTTTTTGTGTAAATAAATTTCTGTGCCTATTTGTGTGCACATTGTCGGTGGCTACTTTCTAGCTGCAACATCAGAATTGGATTATTCTGTCAGAAACAGAATGGCCTTAGGTAAAGCCTCAGATATTTACTGTCCTGGCCAGCTCTGCGGTCTGCTGGGTCTCCCCTGGAGGCCCGAAAGGCCCTCTGAGCTGCGTCTCTGTGAACTGCGGATGCCCTATGGGAAGCAAAGGCCAGCGTCTGCCTGCAGGCTGGAGAGCCGGGCTGTATGTGCCGGGAGTGGGTGCGCCTGGGCATGGCGCCCCAGGCCTCACAGGCTGTGACGTCAGTGTTCTGTTTACTTTGTAAAGCCTGTCTTGAATCCCCCTCCCCAAGAAGGTCTGTAAGCAAAGGCGTCTCCCTCCACCCGCTGGCGACCGCACTCCCCCAGCCTTGGTCCCCTTTGCAGGCTTGTGACTCGAGTCTGTGCTTTGTTCAGCCTGGAGGCAGCTCCTCTGCCTGGGTTTGATTGCCGGGCGTCCACTGTCCCTGGCCTCTCCCCAGACACCTTGCTGGCCCCAGGGTTGTGCCTGCCTTGAGAGGAGGCCCCGGCTTCCCACTTCCTCTCAGGTCCAGCTCTGCCCCAGGACCGTCTGCCCTTTCGCCTGGGACAGTCCCTTCACTGATATTCATGAATTGATGCCAATCCCGTCAATGCAGTGCCTCACAGGAACAACCAGGCCAGTGTGTGACCAGACAGCTGCACACCGTAACCTAGCCACATCGACGGAATTAACCATCACCCTGCCCCAGCTGTGAATTGCTTCAGAACTGCCCTGTCTGCAAAGCCCCATGAGGGCTGTGGCCTCTTTTTGCTTAATCTTTGAACCTTTGCGACATAGTCATTGTTATAGCTAACGGTATATACAGTACACAGTGCACATCACAAGGCAGGATCATGTTGTAAGGATGAGGGTGTCAGCCCAACGACACTCGTTAATTTTTAAAGAGTGGTTGTTTCCCTAGCAGTTGGCACGGGAATGAGTGTGATCCGCCCCCGCCAGCTCACCCTTGCTGCCTGGCAGTGTGCTCGTACCTGTGGCAGCAGACAGATGTGAGCAGAAGCCTTGCCTTTATGTAACAGGAGGCAGGAGGGGAGCTCAGGTACCTGATATTGGGTAGGAGAAAGCTCATCCTTGTTAAATTGAGACTTTGGGTGGAAGAGTTGGATCGGATGGCCTCCTAAGCCACAGAAAACCCCAGGACTCTCTCTTCTTAATGCAACAGACTTACGCTCCTCGCATACTAATCCAGTCAAGCCCTCATGGCATCGTGATTCGGCTTATTACTGGGATAAACAGCAATTCCCTAACTGGGAAGTCTGATTACATTTGGAATAAATGAACCCAGAGGCAGCAGGAGCCTTTAATTGTGGCAGGGAATCTGGATCCCCAGGGGATATCGGTCACTCAGCAAATGTTCGTTGAGTCGGTTCATGAGGAAATGAAAGGGCTGACTGCTCTGATGTTTGGGGTTTGAGGGTTATCACTGGGCTTACCTCGTGCCCTGGCCTCCCGTCTGAAACAGCGGAAAGACACTTACACAGGGATCAGCTCTGTGTCTGATACAGTTACATTGGAAACTGTGTCTTGGCTTCCTATTCTCCTGCATCACCTCCTCCCCCCAGCACTGCCGGCTTCCCCCCACAGGGACACTGGCTGAGTCACCCTTTGTAGGGGGACAAGGGGGTGAGGCTGCTGCAGGCTGCAGACAGGCAGGCTGGAAGAGAGGCCCTGCCCGTGGGGACAGGTACCAGAGTTGGCACCTGCTGGATGGGTGTAGTGGGGTGGGGGTGGGGATGCTGGACTCCTCCCGTGGGATCCAGCTGCTCCTCCTACCTGAGAGGAGCAGGAGAAGAGTGGACGAGGGGCTACAAGCATCCCCCTTTTTTTCTCTCCTGCACAGTGGAGTGGCATCCCGTCCATATGCCAGGAACATCTCCTCCCTTCCTTACCCCTGACCAGGAGATGAGCTCTTAGGTCTTGTGCTGAACTGAGACCTCCCTCCGACACTGAGCTTACCCCCTGAGGGCCGAGCTCTGTCAGCCTGTGCCTGCCTATCTCTGAGCCTCAGCCTGCAGGACAGATGCCATGTCCCCTTCACAGATGGGGACGTGCCAGTCTCCTGCCCAGGGCTACACGGCCATCAAGGGGGTGCATGGCCCGGCCTCCTCCCTCTGCACCGTGCAGCCTCCTCCTCCTGTCACGTGGCATCCACGCTGGTGCACTCACACGATGAGTAGGCCCCCAGGGGATTCTCCCCTGTGAATCCCCATGCTGGGAACAGTTTCCCCTGACAAGCATCATCTCCTTCCCTCCTGCTGCGAGGGGTGTCTCGCCTTCTGAGGGCAGATGTAATGGGACCGGCTGCGGGCTACTTCACAAGGACTCCTTCCCTCCTTCCTTCCCAGAGCCTCAGTCTGGGCTGAGGACATGGACATGCCCAGGCTTCATATGCTGGGATGCTTGTGTGCGTCCACCTGGCTGCCAGGCAGGAGGGTCGGGGAGGGGCCACAGGCTGTTCGTGGAGTTTCGTGTCAGAGCATGCTGCATCTGCATCTGTCCAGTAGACTTGGATCAGGAGAGCCAGGTGGTCTGAGAGGGATTCTGACCTCCTCGGAGCTCCTCTCCGGCCCATATCACCTGCTCACTGCCTGCCGATGTATCAGCCAAACACGGATCAGTCCACTGTCATGCAGCCCCGTCTCCTCTGTCCTGCTGGGACCCAGCCCCTGACTGACAGTGTGGTTTCTGTGGCCTTCAGATGCATCATAAAAACTGTCCTGCCGCAGAGCTGTTGTCAGAAAGGGTGACAGCCTGGCACGTTAGCATTCCCTGCATCCGAGGAGAATGTTCTCATGTCTTATGGTGACATTAGAGCCGAAACGTGGTCTGCTTTCAGGGAAGGGTGAGTTTAAAGCAGTGAAGTAGTAGGGGTTGGGCATCTGGCTCTCTTGGTCGTGAGTCCCTAAAGGCGGGGGAACGTTACCACTCCAGGTGAGGAGTGTGACCACAATGGGCCACAGAACCCCGGAGTGTTAAGTCAAAGATGTCACAGAATCCTCAAGTGTCCGAGCTGGAAAGGGTCTGCGGCTGCTGGGTCCAGTCCTTGCATTTACCAGAAGAGACTGAGCCCCGAGAGGAGAAGCGAGTTGTCCAAGGCCACCAGCAGGCCGAGTGGGTGGGCTGGCCGCCTGGCTCTGTCCACGTGGCCAGAACTGTCACCTTTCACCCTTGGCCCCCTCCAGTCACTGCTCGGTCATCCCCGCTTGTGACAGAGAACAGCAGCCCCAAAGTCCCAAAAGTCACTGTTATTTATGGTCGCACATTTTTCTTCTTAACGGCATTTGGCTCAGATTCACTTGCAGCCCCTGACCGGGCAGGATGGGAGGGCTTGTAGCTGTGTTCCCAGGGCACGTCACGAAGAGGGGTGCTTTCCTGATGCCTATTCTGGTGCCCCCAGTTTCTGTTGAACTCATTATAGCGCTTTGCTCTTCTCCGGTTGTTTCACATCAGTTTTCCCCGACGAACGTATTGTTGAGTGACTGCTGGGTTTTGTGTCCAGCTCAATGCTACCCAGACCATAAGCTCTGCTCCTTTGGCCTCCTCTTGTGTTTCCCCGGCTCTGGGACAGTCCTGTGTTTCTGGAGGCTGGTAGATGCCTGTCAGTTAGGACAGCCTGAGGAGAGGGAAGGGTAGAGGACGGAGGCCCGGCAGTCACTGGTGACGCGTTTGGTTTTTCTCCTGCCTGTGTCCAGGGTGCAGCATGTGCAAGAGGATCATGCCGCATTTCCAGAAGGCCGCGACGGAGCTGCGAGGCCACTTCGTAAGTGGGACGCTGTGTACTGGGAAGGGTGGGGTGGGGCCCTGACTTCTCCCTCTCTCACCTGGGGAACTGGCAGGAGGAAGAGGGGAGGCTTTGAAATAGTGATGAGGACATTCCCTGCTGCTGCCAGGAATGAAACGAAGCCTGCACGGGGTTCAAAACCCTGCTCTCTGTGCCAGATGAGAACTCCATGCAGTTACTGGGATGAGGGGACTTTGGTGCACATCAAAAGCCAGTGGTGAAATAGGAAGCCACAAGAAGCACACAAGGTGCTGCCATGGCACCAGGGACCAAGAGCAGAACATGAAGGGTCCAGAATTTGGGGGGTTGGGGTTAGACGCCGAAGTGGGCTGAGCAGATGCTAGGAGCCCAGTGGCGATAAAAGGCATGGGGACCTCACGGTAGGTCCTAAGCACAAAGCAGGTTCATGAATACAGTGATGTGGGCATCCAGGGTTCTGAGCTTACTGTGGGGCAGGAAGAAGGGACACACGAGAGCAGCACGAGGCAAGTCCAGATGGCAAGCTGGGACCTGAGATGCAGACAGTCTCTGAAGGAGACAGTATAGAGAAATGGGAGAGAACAGAGAGGGGCCCACCTTTAGGGGACAGGTGGGGGAAATGGGCCTTCAGAGAAGTGGGAAGAACCAGGTTGGCACAGAGAGGCAGGAGATGAGGAGGCCGGGTGTCCAGGAGAGAAGGGAAGAGGAGAGGGTGCACTCAGACCTCAGCTGAGAAGGCTGAGGAGTCACTGGGGGGTCCATGTGACCCCTGCATTTCCCCGCCCTTCCAGGCTTGTTGCTGCTATACCGTGTGTCCAGCCATGTTTACACTGAACCGTGGGTAGCAAAGGTGTGTGTGTGTGTTTTCACGGCAACAGAAACAGCTGTGAGGAAGTGTGGAAACAGCCATGTGCCTTTCCTGAAAGGTTATCAGGAGGCACCATCTCGATGGGCTGACCAGGGTCCCATTAAGGGAGTTCTGAGGGCTTGAAACTGCTTCATGGTCTTTACAGATCAAATTAAGTTGGTGATTAGTTCAAAGTCAGCCTAGAGTTTAAAGGGCAGCACCCAGGCACGGGGACAGCCCTGCTGGCCCAGCTGCAAGATTGGGTTGCAAAGAACAAGTGCTTTCTCATTTGGCCTCATTCTGGGGAGAGACCAAGGTCCTGCTTATTTCTCAGTAATGAATTTTTAGCAACTTGCCTGGAGTCTTTCGCCCTGGGGGTACACATAACTGGGGAGTGGGGTTCCACAGATCCCACATTTTAAGCTTATTGAGCCTGCAGAAAAGACTCAATTACCCTCAACGTTCTCCCTACCTGTACCTGCTTATGCTTAGCAAACTGCTGGGCTCAACTTCTACACTTGGGGGTGCAGTGGAAGGTCCATCCCCAAATAAGATCCTGGCCCCATCAAAGCAGAAAAAGGATTTGCTGCCAGTCGTGTGCTGCTTATGGATGATTTTCCACCGATGCCGCATCCATCCGCCAAGCTCAGTGTTCCTCCCGGCCGCCTCCCACGCTCCTGCAGAGCTTGTCCTTGTCACGCACAGCCGGGTCAGCCTGCTTTATTCTGTTCCAGCTCACTTTGCTCAGCATTTGATATTAACTATGATATGGTTTTCTCACTGAAATGTGAGTTGCTTTAATGCAGAAGCTGTATGTGATTCATCTGTTTCCTCATAGCAAGTTTATCATAGATACCCAGTACCTGCTGGTGAATGAATGAATGTGTAGTTTGCCACTCCTGGGTCTGTCTCATGTTAAATGCTATATCTGTACTAAGAGTGATGTTTTCCTCGTTTTTAAAGGGAATCTGAAGCATTAATTAGTAAGAACAGAGATGAGGTGGAAAGGAAGTTTATGGAATGGGGATTTCCCTCTAGACCCTGGGCTTACACCAGGCTCTTTCTCAGGGGCTGCCCCGAAGAATATGTGGGTTGAGTACTGTCTCTCCTGCCTGGAGCCAGGTCTAGAAACATAAAAAAAATATCCTTCCCAGTTCCCCAGACAACACTGCAGTCAAGGTAGTGGGACTGTCTGTGAACCTGGAGAGCCTTTCTGGGCAAGCCCAGCTGTGGCCAGGTATTACTTACCTTAGCATCAGGCATTTGCACTGTATGAACTCATCTGTTTCTTGACTTTTATGTTTTCTCGTTTGGGGTTTGTTTTGTTATGGTTCCCTCTTAGTTTCATAGAAAAGCACCTTCTGAAAAATTTTGACCTTTTCCCAGCTACAAAAAGGGGGAAGGGCCGAGGCTTGGAGGGGAGCCATCAGCCACATGGAGGCCCCTGGAGGCCAGGTCTCCTTTGCCACAGCTGCTCCCCAGAAACCAAAGACAGGGCTGCAGGGTGAGGTGCCCAGAGATTTCCATGCCTTTTTGACTCCACACACAGAGCAGAGATGAGACTCGGGTGCACTGTTCTTCCCCAGAAATCAAAAGCTTACCCCGTTCCCTCTGCTGAAATCCAGCTACATCAGTGCTTCCTGTCTCCCTTTCCTCTCTGTAGTTTTTTAACCCTTTTGGCCATGTCTGTGAGGAAGGGCAGAAATCTTCCTCCTCTAAAGGTTTCTTGGGAGGTATCCAAACTGATGATGTCGTTAAGAAAGAAGCCAAGCTGGGTGGGAGATGTGCAGCCTTTGTCATTTTCCAAACTCAAGTCTGCCTCTTTTTTGCTGTCATTGACGTCTGGTGAGTCATCAATGTCTGTTCCAATCTACTCCTGCTAATTGACAGCCTTATCAGAGCCTTGCTGTTCCCCCATCTCTTCATCTGCCTCCTCTTCCCAGCGTCACCAGTTACCAGTGTCCACACTGAGCCTTTGAGTCTGCCCAGTCTCTTGTTAACCTTGGCCATGGTTGGCCAGCCTTGGGGTAAAAAGGGTGATTGAAATGGATCATTTGATCCATTTGACAGATTTGTACAGATTAGGGTCTGATGCTGGCTTTTGCTAACCAGCTGGGAACGCTTGGGCAATCTCCTTAACTTTGGAGCCTCAGTCTCCCTATATATAGAGTGCAGGTGATAACGCTAGTACTGCCCACCTGGAAGGAGCACATGGACTAGAGCGTGGATACAACCCTATAAGCCATGGCGCAGTACTAGCGTTATCACCTGCACTCTATATATAGGGAGACTGAGGCTCCACAGGCACAGATGGCCAACCCCCAGATTCTTCTCTCCACCCTCTTCTTTGTTAACATATTGGAGCAAGGGCCAGGCACTGTGTTTTCCTTGTCTTACTATGGTCTGTCCCTCAGTGATTTTATTTATGTCCATAGCTTCCACAAAATGTAACCCCGTGTAGCCTGAGTCCTTCCTGTATACTCCCATGCCACATCCCAGAGTGCCTGGTTCTACTCCCTGTGTCCCAAATGCATGATGACTCAAAGGGCATTCAGCATCTTTCCAACTGGCAGTCTGGCTTTACTTCAAGATCCCCTTCCTGAGTACCCCTGGCCCCCTCCATCTATGTCCCCCTCTGTCGGGGCACCACCACACATCTCCCCATCATGTTTCTCGTCCTCTTCCTGCCCACCCTCCTGGTTCAGTCCCAGGTAAGCCCATGCCAGGTCGTTGCTATAGGCTTCTGACTCATCTCCCTGACTCGTGACTTCCCTTTACAGCCCATCCTTAATACTTCCTAAAGGCTGGGGGTGCACAGGTGGTTCAGTGGTAGGATGCTCACCTTCCGTGTGGGAGACCCAGGTTCGATTCCTTGACCATGCACCAAAGGAAAAAAAAAATGCTGGGGTAGGGTATGGTTATACTCAGAAACCCTCCGTAGCTCTCCTTACCTCCTGAGTAAAGTCCTTGTTTCCTAAGAGGCACTTAAGCCTTTCCCACCGTGGTCCCAGCCAACTTGCCCAGCCTTCTTCCTTACTGCTCCCTTCTGTACAGACTGCAGTCCATTTAGACTTAGGCCACATCTTGGTTTGTCTTCCTCCATTTTATCTTCCTGGAATGTCTGTTGAACTCTTGGCTCTTTGAACGCTCACTTACATGATACCCACACTTTGTGAAGCTTCCATGGTCGTTCTGGGCTGCAGGGCTGACCCCCAAGACCTGTTATCCCAGATGAATGGCCCAGCACAGTGTGATGCTGCGGCCTCCTTTTCTCAGACTGAGACCGGTTGCTTTGCCTCATTCAGCTTCACAGACTCTGAAAGTTTATGTAGATACTTGTTAAAATATTTGTTGAGTTAATAAATTCCCCCGAAGTGGTACAAAAAATGCTACAGAAATTCAGAGAACTCAGAGTTCACCACAAGCAAAAGTGGTTTGGAGAGTCTGCCCGGAGAGGTAGAATTTATTTGACCTTGAAGGATGGATGCATCTTCAAGGGTAAGCAAATGCTGAGGAAAGGAGGATGTCCCAAGTAAGGGGAAAGGAAGGCACAAAGCGGGGGTCAGGAAAGCACAACGTGTTTTCAGGAAATGTGAGCAGAATAGTCATATTAATAAAAATGGCTTCTACATTTCGAGTATTATCGATACTTTACATGTGTTATCTCATGTAATCTTCACAACAGCCACATGTGGTAGCTGCAAAAGGAAACTGCGACACAGAGGTGACCGTGACCTGTTCAAAGAAATGCATCTACCGAGTGGGGGATCAGGACTCATTTGCAGGCATTCTGGTGGCTGCTCTCCTGCTGCCACACTGGACAAGGTGCCTTAGAAGGCAGACAGACTCTCTCCTCCCTTGCAGAAACCTCAGATTATCTCCTTCTTCCTTGGAGAATCAAAAATCCAGACCTGAGCAGGTGTACAATTGAGGGTTCTGTAGAAAAGAAGGATGCAAAACTGAGATAGCAGCTAGGTAGACATTGAGCGTGGAATTAGACATTAGCCAGTACCCAAAGGAATTGAAAGGTCTTGTGCAGGAAAGTGATGTAATGAAAGAGGAGGACTAGGAAGATTAATCTTGTGGTGAATGCATGCTGACACTCGGGAGATCAATTAGACATTAAAAAAAAAAAACTGAAAACAGACTAATATTACTGGAACAGGCTACAGAATCAGTCTGAGGAAATGAACAGAACAGCTTTTAGAGGGTCCCAGGGCCTCTGGTAAGTTCTATTTCAGGCTTATTCTCCCTATTCTCCCTGTATTCCTTACAGAATTCCAAAATGGGCTGGAAAAATATCAGTGACTTAGCCCACATTTATTGTGTGCCTGCTGTATGTGAGCTGGGAGGACGTGTCTAGATGCTTCTAGGGTTGGAGAAGCCAGAGACACTGGTGGCTCCTAACAGCCGGAGGATTTTGGGGAGGAAGGGCGCGTTGAGGATTAGCCTCAATTTTGTGCTGAAAGCTCTGACAGGGTTGTTTCACTCAGTTCTCTTCAAAGCCCTGTGAGCCTGCCCATGTAAATATATATCTACCTGAAAGCCCTGTGATAGTCCCATGGCCCGCATCTTCCAAATGAGGAACCTCAGTGACGGTGAGTGACTTGCCCAAGGTCACAGAACTTGAAGGTAGAAGCAACTTCTGAGATCAAGTTCATTGGCCACTGAAACCACTATCTTCCTTTTTTACTTCCCATGCATTTGTATGTATAGTCCAGTAAAATTCAGCTTCCGGGGTTTCTCCTTTCTGCTTTAACTCCCCCTGGCTTTTTGAACTTCCTTCCCCCTCCCGTCTATGGCATCCAGCTTTGTGGAATGTTACATCTACTTTCCCTTGTGAGAACCAAGTCCTCTTTCCTGGTACCCTGATCCAGCTCTAGGGAAGAAGGTACCTGCTTCAGGGGAGGAGCTTGGGGATACTCTATATTCTGGGTTGTTCTTAATAGTTAGCCATGTCACCAGCAACACTATTAAAATTCTCCTTTCCAGTTCAGGGGTGTTGGACGTGTGGGTCCCCTGAAACCAGAACACATTAAGACTGCTGAGATTGTAGTCAAGCCAGACTGTAGGCGATGGTCATACACAGGAGGAAAGAGCTGGGGAGGCCTAGAAGGGTCTGGAGGGAGCTCGGAGGGGCAGATGCTGGAGACGGGTCTTCATGGAGAAGTACCACAGCCTCCTTAGCCACATAGGAGCCCTGAGGTTGGACAGTGTCATGTATGGATTCAGCCTAGGCAGACAGACCAAGGACAGACCCTTGAGGTTTCCAGAAAAATATCCCAGGACATCGTGGAGTGTCTGAGTAGTCCACAAAAGCCACTTAGTTCCATAACTTAGGAGAAGAGTTCAACCTGAGTTGACATGGGCAGAGAAAAGGCATAATACACATTTCCATGGCAGAGGCCCCATTTTTTTTTTAATTTTTAAATTAAAAAAAATATATGATAAGAAAGAAACACAAACATTCTTAACATATGATGATTCCGTTCTACATATATAATCAGTAATTCACAATGTCATTACATATTTATCATCATGATAATTTCTTAGAACATTTGCATCAATTCAGAAAAAGAAATAAAAAGACAACAGAAAAAATTTCATACATACCATACCCCTTACCCCTCCCTTTCATTGATCACTAGCATTTCAATCTAAGTTTATTTTAACATTTGTTCCCCCTATTATTTATTTTTATTCCATATGTTTTACTGTCTGTTGATAAGGTAGATAAAAGGAGCATCAAACACAAGGTTTTCACAATCACACAGTCATATTGTGAAAGCTTTATCATTATACAATCATCTTCAAGAAACATGGCTACTGGAACACAGCTCTACATTTTCAGGCAGTTCCCCCCAGCCTCTCCATTACTAAGAAGGTGATATCTATTTAATGCGTAAGAGTAACCTCCAGGATAACCTCTCGACTCTGTTTGGAATCTCTCAGCCATTGACACTTTATTTTGTCTCTTTTCACTCTTCCCCCTTTTGGTCGAGAAGGTGTTCTCAATCCCTTGATGCTGAGTCTCAGCTCATTCTAGGATTTCTGTCCCATGTTGCCAGGAAGGTCCACACCCCTGGGAGTCATGTCCCACATAGAGAGGGGGAGGGCAGTGAGTTTACTTGTTGTGTTGGCTGGAGAGAGGGGCCGCATCTGAGCAACAAAAGAGGTTCTCTTGGGGGTGACTCTTAGGCCTAATTTTAAGTAGGCTTGACCTATCCTTTGTGGGGTTAAGTTTCATATGAACTAACCCCAAGATTGGGGGCTCAGCCTATTGCTTTGGTTGTCCCTACTGCTTGTGAGAATATCAAGAATTCCACTTGGGGAAGTTGAATTTTCCCCCTTTCTCACCATTCCCCGAAGGGGACTTTGCAAATACTTTTTTATTCACTGTTCAAATCACTCTGGGATTTATCGGGGCATCACTTTGGACAAACCAACAAAATCTCATGCCCTACTCAAGGTTCCATGTACTTATGGTGTTCAATTAAGCTCTCTACATAAGTTATATTAGGAACGGCACTAGTCAAAATACAAATTTCATACCAAATAAACATCTTTTGCTTTAGTCTCACACATAAGTTAAAATTTTAAAATATTAATTACTATCAATTTTCAACACCCTGCTTTAATGACATTCCTATGTTCTTCTCATGCAAAAAACATTTTTTTAAATTTGTACATTTAGTCACTATCATTATACACTCTAGGCGTTCCTAGATTATACCATCTCAGTCTTTATCCTGTATCTTTCTTTCTGATTTCATTTGTACCCCCAGCTCTCCTCCCTCTATCATTCTCACATTCAGTGTTTTAACATAATTGTATTACAATTAGGTAGTATTGTGCTATCCATTTCTGAGTTTTTATGATCGGTCCTGTTGCACAATCTGTATCCCTTCAGCTCCAATTACCCACTGTCTATCCTATTTCTATCTCTTGGTGGTCTCTGTTACCAATGAAATTCTCCAAGTTTATTCACTAATGTCAGTTCATATCAGTGAGACCATGCAGTATTTGTCCTTTAAGGTTCATCCATGTTGTTACATACTTCATAACTTTATTCTGTCTTGCAGCTGCATAATATTCCACCATATGTATGTACCACAGCTTGTTTAGCCACTTGTCTGTTGATGGACATTTTGGCTGTTTCCATCTCTTTGTAATTGTAAATAATGCTGCTATAAACATTGGTGTGCAAATGTCCGCTTGTGTCCTTGAGTGGCCCCATTTTAAGACCTGTTTGAACTTGGAAGCAAGGCCAGGTTTCTTCCTCAGCTGTCAGAACTGGGTTTTTTCTGCGGGGCAGGCAGCACTCAGGCTCAGATGTCCAGTTTTCCTGGAGGTCTTGAGTACTTAGGTGCCAACTGGATCAGCTTGCTCTGCTCTCCAGCTCCCCCTGAGATGTACTCAGCCTTGTCTGGTGTCCCCGTTTCTAGGCAGGCAGCTCGCGGGCCCCAGAGTGCGTGTCTGTGGGGTGCAGTGGGACAAATCCGCCTCCCCTGTTCCTCCCAGGTGCTGGCGGGAATGAACATCTACCCCTCCGAGTTTGAGAACATCAAGACGGAGTACAATGTGCGCGGCTACCCAACCATCTGCTACTTTGAGTGAGTCCCCTGCTTCCCTCCTGAAGCCCATGTCCTTCCTGGTGGCATCTGTCTCCCTGGCTGAGCCCGATTTGTCTCTCCCGGTCTCCCAGGAAAGGAAGGTTTCTATTCCAGTACGACAACTACGCGTCCACGGCCGAGGACATCGTGGAGTGGCTAAAGAAGTAAGTGGGAGTTTGCCTCAGGAGTGCGCCCCCAGAGGTGCTTGGCCAATGGGGGAGAGGGGGTCTGGGGGGTGGGGAGCAGCTCCTTGTGCTGCGGGCACAGCTGCTTCTGGGCCAAGCCTAGGTCACTGTGGGGACCTCTCATTCTAGGATGCAGAATCATGAGACTCTGTGTGACTCTGGCCTGTGGCGATCGGATTCTGGTGTGCTGGTTTGCGGGGAGGGGCTGGGGGTGTAGGGAGAGGTGAAGTTTATTTCCCCCTGCACCCCCCACCGGCCATCCCTGAGGCCTGGGGTTGGGGAGAGGGGCCACCTAGGCCTGTGAGCGCTCCTGGAATAGTGAGAGGCTTTTGGAAATTGTCCCAGATTTCAAATCGACTTAATGTTTTCCCTGCTATTGCTCTGATGAATGGAGGTGTTTCTCATCCCGGGTGGCAGATATAAGAGAATGTCCGCTGCAGGTCCCTCTCAAATTGGATTATCAGTTGAATGCTTATTCCAAACACAAAACCGCACAAGGTGCTGTGAGGCTACTAAGAAGTATTCTACGGGCCGCGGATTTGCCAAGCGCTTAACTGCTCCCCACCGCCCCGCCCTCCGCCCCTGCCTTGTTGGAATTGATCCTCATCGCAGCTTGTGATCCCATTTTATAACAGGAAGAGCGTGAGATGAGGGTTTCCTAAAGAGTCTTATAAAGCCAAACCCTGCCCTCCCCTCATCATCACCCCTCCCCTGACGAGCTGCTTGTCTTGCCTGCTCTCCCACCCGCCATTCCCACCTGTCCCGTCTCCTAGCGCTTTAACCAGGAGCTCATCTGCCCTCTCCGTAAAGCCCCCCCCACCCCCGTGTCATCCCAGCTGAGCGCCGCTGCACCCGCTCTGAGCGCTCTCAGTTCAGCACTTAGCATTGCTGGCATGCTCAGTTTTTGGAATAATAATGGCCCACGTTTTGGGGGCATTACGTGGTGGTGGCAGACACTGTCCTGAGTACTTTCTGTGGATTCTCATTTCCCCCTCACAGCAGCCCTATAAGGGAGTTAATGCTATTACACTCAGTTAACAAGTGAGGTTACTGAGACACAGAGTGATGAAGCGACTTCCCTGTGGTCAGACAGCTGATAAGTAGCAGGGGCAGAAGAGACATCCGGCAGCCCCCTGCCCCTCTCCGCCTAGCTCTTGGCCACTGAATTCAGCCTCCTTTGAGTTCTGGTCTGTCTCCTGCCTGTGCCCCAGTGGCCAGCACCATGTGGCCTGCATGGTGGATGTTGATCGACATCATTTCCTTAGGGATGCAATATACCAACCCAAGGGTCAAAGAATTAGTCTGCTATCTTCGGCCTTTGCCAATGTGATTTTCAGAATGGGAAAGAAAGGCGAATTGTGTGCAAAACAAACTTAGACTTCTTAAGGTTGCAAAGCTCGGTCTTCTGTTCTCTCCGTTCCCCTGGGGTCCAGGAGATGAAATGCGAGTGATAACACAATGTTTGCCTCATTTATTCCTCTGAAGCATTGTCACATCTCTGTCCCCATCTATTATCTCATTCACAGCCCCTGCCTAAGGAAGCAGCTCCCCATTATCATGTAATCATTGTCTTAGCCGGGCCTTCACTATCCTAGTTCCCTTTTTCATTTGATAATAAGCATGTCCTCTCCTCTCACCAGACATCATTCATTCTGCTTTGGGAGAAGGTTTCAACAAATAGTAATCTCATTTGTCACCAGAGCATAAAATCTGTCTGCTTCCTTCCCCTTTTCTAACCCTTTCTGGTTTCAAAACAGCCTCATATCTCTCTGGAAGGATAAGGTTTGATTTCCTAAAGAGGTATTTGGATGAGCTTCCTAATCCTGGACAAGGCGCGCACAGCAGCCGAGCTTCTGACACAAGTTACTATCTCCCCACTGGGACCGCCGCCCTCCCTTCCTGCCCCTGTCCGCGGGCTCCCTGACTCGTTCTGCACTGGCTTATCCAGCCCCCAGGGCTGCCTCCAGATCTCTGCCCTGGGCTGGCCCCTCCCTTTCCTTACCTTGTTGGCTGTCTCTGGTCCATCCTCAGTCTCCAGGGTGAGAAGGTTGATGGACCAAGTCCAGGAGGGGAAGGGATTGGAGCCTCTGGGTCTGCTGGGCAACCTCTGTCCCAACCCCCTGACCACCCCTGAGGTCCCACTGCGGGTGGGTGGGGGGTACACACGTGGAGGCAGCTCCTCTGACTGCAGACCCCCCTCGGGTAGGGGCTGGGTGGGGTGTAACCGCCGATGCTTAATCTCTTGCCCCAGCTCTCTAGCGAGGTCACCGTTCTATCAGACGGTTTGAGTGTCTCTTTAAAATCTTTTCTTATTTTCCAGATGTTCAAGTAAGATATGTTCACCATAGGAGAACTTAAAAATATAACTAAACCCAGAGAAAAGTCCCCCACTACCCAAAGATAACATGTTGTAATGTGTTTTGATGAGTTTCCATCCAGATCGCTCCTCCTTGCATGTATGTCTAACTCTGCATGTGATTTTCTCCCCTGTACCAGATGTTTTCCACCTTTACCAGTTTCCCCCCAAACCCTGGTGGGTGGCAGTGACCCCACCTTTCCTGCTCCCCTGCATTCCTTCCCTGGGCCTCTCCTGTGGCTCTTAGCCTCCTCCAGCCAGATCCGTGGGGATGAAGGGGATGGAGAGGCAAAGCTGCTTATCCCATTGGCTTTCAAAAGCCCTGGAGAGAAGATCCCAGATCCTGCTCCCCAGTAGGTGACTGTGGTGGGCCAGGGGAGAGGGTGGGATGGCCTGAGACAGTGTGGGGAGCCCCTGGTGTCCTCGCGTGTGGGCGTGGCCATGGTGACCTTCCTCTCCCATCCCGGGATGTGCCCTCGTGTACTCCCAGGGCCACGACGCGGGGAACAGGGTGGCTCCCCATTCACCTCTCTGCCGAGGTCGTGTCACACTGCTGAGTTGAGCAAGACCGGTAGAGGTGGCACATAAGTGAGAATCATTTTGGCCCAGCCTCCCATTTCTGGTTGTTTTGTGCCTATGTATTTTTATACCAAACAGAGGCAAACTGAAAACAAAATCAAACTGTTCTTGACTCTTGAGAGGATGCTTAGGGTTGCGTCCTTTCATCTACGGCCCCTAGCTCAGGTAATCACCTGATTGGTGTGACCTCTCAGCCCTGGAGAGCCCCGGAAAACTGCTCTCCCTAAACCAAAGAGAGCATCAAAGCAGCGTCACAGGATTTGGAAGGGCATTTAAAAGTCATTGACTCTCTCCCCAGCAAGTCCCCTTTTTAATGTTTGCATCATGTCTGGAGTAGGCGCTGCCAACTCAGTCTAGCTTAAACACCTCTGGTAACGAGGACCTGACTCATTTTGAGGCTACCCATTCGTGTTTGAACGACTCTTAAGATTTAGGTTACGAATGATGTCTGGGAACATTTGGGTGGTACTTTATAAATTTACAAAGTCTCTCCCATCCTTTGTCTTCCTTGGGGTATCTGAGAGGTAGATACAGACAGGACTATAAATACACTCTCTCATAGATGTTTTAAGTCCAGTTGGTTGCTTACACTCCTAGAGTTGGCAAGGGGGAGGAAGTGGGACTCAAATGCAGTCTTTTGACTCCTAGTTTAAATCTCTCTCTCACCTGCTGTAGCGAGAACCCACTAGCTTAGGTTCACCTGCAGTGAGTTTCTCGGGCGCTTCCATGTGTAGGTCTTGGTTCATGGAGAGTAGGTCTGATTTCTCTTCCCAGTGCAATCTGAAATATTTGAAGGTGGCTATTGTGTTTCCCTAAGTCTCCCCATCTCCAGATTAAATCCTTCCAGTTCCTTTTACCATTTTCTCTCATTCAGTCATTTAGTCAAGCACTGACTGTCTGCTGTGTGTCAGGTGCAGGAAGTACAGAGATGAAAGAGAGCCCCCAGCCTGCAAGGAACTCACTGTCCAGGAGAGAGACAGACACTAAAAGCCACAATTCAGCAATAAGTGTTTTCACCTCAGCCTGTCACTCAATCCCTCTGTTTCGGTGAATCCTTTTCCCACGAGACCCAGTTCTGCAGTCCTCTCCAGAAGGCAAACTTCCTGTTGTCTGTGGGGTGGGAGAGGGGTGGTCGCGTGGCTGCTGGAGGGAGGGACAGGATCTGAGGGTCTAAAGCTCCAGCCTTCAGTGGAGCCTCCTGTTTTCAGCCCCGGCTCCACCGGCTCCTGGGCAGCGGTATCCTGGTCCTTCCGGGCCTTGGCTTTTGCACATCCGGGAGGTTCTTGGGTCCCTTCCCTCCCCTCCACCCCCGACACCTCAGGTGTCTGCCCTCTACTTTGCTGAGTCGGTTTTCTAGTGTCTAAAATCATGCTAACCTCTTTTTCCCTCTTCTGTGTTATCTTCTCTCCTGTTCTCTTTGCTCCTGTGGGTTCATACTTTTTTAAGCTCCTGTACTGTTACTTTAGTGGTTTTGGAGGAACATGTATTCTCCTCCATGTTTAACAAGAAGTCTCTCAGGCTCTTTCATAGCTGCTAAGCCACAGCATCTCCATCCTGTTTTTGTTGCAGCTGGCATTTTAAAAATTTATTTTAATTTTGGAATAGATTGTAGTCATATAATGCAAACATATTTTAAAAGGTATTTAAAAGTATACACTGAAACGTTTTGCTCCTACTTGTTTCGCCCCCTCCACCCCCAAGAGCAGCAACTTTTATTAGTTTCTTACATGTTCTTAAAGTGTTTTTAATGCAAATACGAATTATGAATAAATATTTCATCTCCCCCTTTCTTATGTAAAAGTTAGCAAATTACAGTGTTCTGCACATCTCCAAGAATGTATGCAGGAGACATTTCCATTTCAGTAGGGAGAGCTCCCTTGCTCTTTACAGCTGCCCTGCCCTCCGTTGTGGAGGTGTTCCACAGTTTACCTAACCCGTCCCCTACTGGTGGACACTGGATTGTTTTCCATTTTTTGCTATGACAGTCTGCAGTGAACACCTTTGAATATGTATCATCTCATATGTGTGCAGGAGTTTTGTAGAGGTTAATTTCCTGCAGTGGAGTGAATCAGCTGGGTGGGGGATGTTTTCAGCTCAAGTTGCACGAACCCAGATTTCATGGTGCTGGTCTGAGACCACCAAAATGCCTGGTGGATTCCTTTTGAAGCTTGACTTGACCCACCAGCCCGCCCCGGCAAACTGACGAGCACGGATGAGAGCGGTTTGCCCTCTCCCTGCCACTGTTTGTGGGAAGATGGTGGCTGTGGACACCCAGCTCCACGCAAGTGGCCTTGTAGTAAGCTCCTGGAGAGCCCAGGCAGAGGCCACGGCCGCTGGTAGGGCCGGCCACAGAGAGGGTTTCCAAAGGTGACCTCCCCATCCCGGCTTCTGGAGGAATGGGTGACAGATTCCACGGTGCTGGCCGTGTTGCTCCCTCCAATACTGGGACCTTTACGTTTTTTCTGACCGTAGGCTCTCAAAGGCAGATAACAATGGTTGTCTTGTTCACATTTGTCACGCTAGGGTTTTTTTTCCAAAGCAGTAATTAAGGTACTCTGCAAAGTGCTTGTGGTAGCAGAGCAGCTGGGAGTTTCTGTCGGAAGCCAGAGACTGAGGAGCCAGAAACAGAGCTTTGGAGCAAGAGAGGGCACCTGCGGGCCTTCCCTGCTCATAACTTATCCCTTGTGGAAACAGGCTCAGGAGAGGTCAGGCAGCAGGCCCAGGGCTGTGCAGCTAAGAGTGCTAGCGTTGAGATTGGGATTAACTTCCGAGCCAGGGTCTCCATCACTCTGCCCCTGGGAGAACTAGATAAATTTGTTCCTGCCTCTAGGAAGGATTAGTGACCTACTACGGATGTGGCATAGATAGGGCACCCCAACCCTCTTTCACTTGGCCCTGGCATCACTCGTTATGACCCTGTTTTCGTGCTGGTTGGTACATGCCCCTGCACCACTAGTGCGGCCAGCCCCCACCCACAGCGCCACTCCCTCCTCCCGCCCGTGCCCACCCCTCCTCGGACACCTAGCCTCTCCTTTTCCTCCTCGCCCCGTGCCCCCCACACCCACTCCTCACTCCGCCCCGCTGGGTGATACTAAACCCAGCAGTGAGCTATTTTTCCAAAGGTCATTCTTTGCTATTGCTATTTATTCTTGCCGGTCTGCTGAAAAGTCATGAGCTAGCATGAGAAAGCTAACAACCCCCCAAATTCCTAGGAGGAAGTGAGATTTCCTGAACTGCCTAGAGAGCTGCAGCTTAAAGTGAAACCTTTCCCTGGGGTTTCAAGGGGAAGGTGGAGGTGAACAGAGTATCCTGGGCTAGGCGAAGGCAGAGCCCCTGGAGTGGGGTGCACCGAGCTGGGGGGCTGGCAGGGGGGCCTTAGGTCCAGGGGGCTGGATTATTGTAAGGGCTGCTCAAGCCCGGGGGCTTCCTCTCAGCTCTGCCTGTTTTTGGTCTTCCAGTCCACAGCCGCCACAGCCCCAGGTCCCCGAGACTCCCTGGGCAGATGAGGGCGGCTCCGTTTATCACCTGACCGATGAAGACTTTGACCAGTTTGTGAAGGAGCACTCCTCTGTCCTCGTCATGTTCCACGCCCCATGTGAGTGGAACGCTGTGCCTCCCCCCTCCACATCCTCCCCGGTTTCAGAGCAGGATGGACACACGGAGCCCTCCCGCCCCGACGGCCCTCCATGCTAAGCCCAGAGACGTGGTAGTGGCCGTGACAGGCAAGGTCCCCGCCCACCAGCACGCATGGCACTGCCGCCCTAACTGCACGGAAGTCCCGATCAGGCTTCCCAGGTCCCTGCAAGCTCCGTGAGGCCTGAGCCGGCCTCCTCCAGGAACTGGAGGACGTAGGACCAGAAGGGCCCTTAGGTACTGCCGTCTTACGGGTGGGGAAACTGAGGCCCCACAAGGCCTCATACCTTGCCCAGCCGCTGAGAGGGCACAGTGGAGCTGGGGCTGGAGCCTTCCGTCTCCTGGCTCCAAAACGCCTTTTCTCTCTCAGCATGATTCTGCTGGAAAATGTGTTTGCAGTGATGTCTGGAAGACCTGTAGCTGAGGGTTTTCCTGAGGATTGTCTGCGCCATTCCCTTGGAGAATGGGAAATTGCCTGTAGTCGGTTTCCACGAGGGAGACGGCTGCTCCTAGAGGGGGCGGTGAGCAGGTTCGGGCCTGGGGGAGAGCCAAGGATGACGGCCTGGGGCAGGGTGTCCTGGGATTGTCCTGGGCAAGGGCTGCCCTGTCCCCTGGGTGAAGAGAGGCGGGTAGGACGGGAATGGGCTCCTCTCTCTCCTCTGCTTCCTTCTCAGAGCCTCTCTGCCAATTCTATGGTCCGCTGATGGTGGGTAAGAAACTGTAGAGGAGAAGTGATGCAAGAAATGACTGCTTTATGGGTCATTGTGATATCGCAATGCTGCAGTAACTGAGGCTAGGTAGGCTGGTCCATACTGACCTATTCAATGAGGAGAACGCCTGGTGAACCCTCCCATCCATGAGTCCTCGTGCCTAGCAGTTGTCCATCACCCTGCGCTTACAAAGTGACCTCCCGTGGGGTGGCCTCCTTTCATTTTAACCCAGTGCCGCAAAGTATTGTCAGCCCCATTTGCAGATAAGGGAACTGCCCCACAGAAAAGCGACTCAAATTGTTCACTGCTCCGTGAGTCCCATATTGTCAGCCTTTTTGTTTTCAGGCTTCACCTAGCCCAGGGATCCTGGAAGAGCAGAACCAGGCCTGCCCCCCATCTCCTGCCTGCTTTCCCTATCCTGCAGTACCTCATACATTTGACTATTCCTGAACTGTTCATAAACATGCCATTACCATATATTTTCCTAACTCCTCTCTTACAAGGCCAAATTCTTCAGGGAACCCAAAGGAAAAGTATTCCCCATGGCCCTTCTCCCTTTGAATTTCTGCAAAAAGGACAAATCCACTAAGTTTTTAGGATCCTCCAACCTCATGGGACCCTCCTGCTTAAGGGCAATATAAATCCCATCTCAGCAGCATGTTCAGCCCCCAGCTCTGCTACAGCCTGAGATTGGAGGTGCCTGGGAAACTGCCCACCGTTAGGATTTTTATTTGTCCCCAGATACCATAGGACTTAAGAGTAGGGGAAAGGGCTGGACTGATACTCCAGGAGGGTGATTGTTCCTGCTAGAGTAGGTCTGCGAGTGGGATGATGGGACTGGGCAAGGGGCAGCCCTGAGCAGGGGGTACACACTGGTTGTCTGCAGCCTGTTAGCATACCACAGGGTCTGCATGTTTAGCACAACCAGGTAACACTGCAGCTGGCTCCCTTGCTAAAATAGGCCCTCCCGGCCAGTCTCAGAGTTGCTGATGGAAGCAGGTCTTGGAGGAAGTTATTGTGCTGAAGCTAGAGCTGAAATCACCCTGCCTCCTTCCCTATCCCAGCAAGAAAGGCAGATACTGGCTAGCTGTTTTCAGTTCCCTTGTGAAGGAAGCAGGTTTACTGCCTGACCCCTTGTGTCTGTCCTTCCAGTCTGAATCAAGAGAGCCTGGCCAGCTCCTAGAAGGGCACAGAGTGGTTTAGCATCGAGTATAAAGAGTGTGTGTATTTATGTCCCTTTTGATGAATCCTGTAAGTTATTCAGAAACGGTGTATGCCAGGTAGATGAGAACTATTTAATAATTGTTTATTAGGTAACTTCTCTTTCAGAACCCTGGTTGCAAAATAAAAAGATGTTTTGGCCCATGTTCTTTTTTGCAGTCTTGGGTGGCTAGCAACTCATTGCAGCAGCTGATGCTTGCAGAGTCTGGGGTCAGGAGCTGGCTTCAGGGTCCCTCCCATCCTCTCCCCTTGTAATACATCCTCATCCCTCCCTGAACCAAAAAGTTCTCTCTCGCTCATTTTCCTGTTCCCTCACATCATCTATCAGGCATTAATGAACAGGGAAATGAACAAATGGAGTTGTCCCAAGGCTAAGTTCAAGAATGAGAACTCTAAATCAGATGGCAGCTTTTGTTTTCCCTATTAATCATTGTTACTAACAAATAGTACTGAACCCCAAACTGCTGTGTGTAGAGCCCCATCGAGGGGTGTCTGATTGCAGACATAGCAACTCGACACATCTGATCTTCTAGTGGGCAGCTGCCTGTCAGGGATGGTGCATTCTGTGATGGGGTGTCTGCCGGGCACTGGCCCTGAGTGACCCTGTGTGTGTACACAGGTGTGGGTTTACTTCTACTTGACTGGCAGAGTGAGAGGAACCAGGGCAAAAGCAGCAGGTTAAAATTCCTGATGAACTGCCCCTTCTACTTCCTGTCACATGGACTGGCTCTGCATTAAATAATCTCCGTGCACACTCTTTCTCCTTTCCATGAGCATGGGCTCTACCCTGGGAAGGGGTGGAATGCACATGGTGTAACAGGAGTTTGGAGCCCACACAAGTGAGCTGAGAGCAGTCAGAGATCCTGTGGCTGCCTAGCTTTGTGCCTCAGGCCAGAGTGCCCCAGAGGTGTGGTCAGGAAATCGCTTCTGCAGTGTTTGAGGAACCCCAGAGGAAAGGACAAATGTCAGGAGGCCAGAGACTGGCAGAGCTGTCCCAGGTTTCCCAAAGGCTGAAAAGGTGAATTATGGAAATCACAGCATTATAGATATCAAACCCAGGCCTGTTTAGAAACAGACCATTTTGGAGACTTAGAGCAATGAGCCAAGATCTGTCAAGACAGTAGAACATAGATTCTGCTAAGAAAGATTGCTGGATGAGCTTGGTTTGCTTTTTAGGATCGGATTGCTAGATTGATGAATTAGCCTGTCTTTCTCTTATGAAGACACTTGACAGAGTGAGTTGATGTTTTCCTGGCTGCGATGGGGGGAACTGGACGGGAAGATTCTGCCCTGGCGGAAAGTGTCTGCCTGGTGCTCTGTGACTGAAACTGGCCTGCTTCTCTTTAGTGGGTGGATGTTTGTTTGAAGCTATAAAAAACAAGGCATACTTTCAAACTTGCAAGTGGCGAAGTTGGTTAAAGGATAGCTGGCTAAAATATCCAGTGAACTGCATTAAAATTTCAGAAGATCCCAAGAGACTGAAATAGTGGATGCAGATTGAGCAGGGCTCAATTTATTTTTATGACTTTTTGCTTATTATAAAAGTAACACGTGCACATTATTAAAAAGGGTAATATAGAAAAACAGAGAGAAGAAAACTAAACTTATTCATGATACTGACTCCTGGGAAAACCCAGGTATTTCTTTGCAGTGTTATTTCCATATGCCTAATACGTGCTCTGCCACTGTTCCTTTCCTGGTCCCACTTTGAAAGGCTGGGTAGCAAAAGGATCTTTAGATTCCCCCAAGCCTGTGCCTGCCCCAGGTGGGTGTCCCTTGTCTCTCTAGCTGTAGCTTTTGCACGATAATGCAGAGCTGGGGTGCGTGTCAGAGCAGCAGATATGCCCCTGGGTGGTGCCTGTGTATGATCACACAGCTGGGGCGTCACTGGCCCTGAGGCCTCCCCTGGCTGCTTCACCTGCTTTCTGGGCTTTGCTGCCACTTCATTCTGACCTCAGATGCTCCCATCGCTTCATCGTCTTCCTTCCCTCTCCCTCCTATCCAGAGTCCATTAGAAGCTCCACGTGGAGGCCAAGGCCCTTCAGTGGCTTCTACATCTGGCACCTTCTTCACCATGGAGCCAGCACACACTAGGCCCTTTACATACCCCTGCCCCAGTTCCCACCCCGAGGGCAGGAGGGAGCCGAGGCTCCAGCCAGGTCTGTCCCAGAGTCTTTGCCCTCCGGGAGCTGGGCCCGGCCTCCCAGGACGACAGTCTGAGCAGGGAAAGATGCGCACTGAGGAGTGTGCATGCGATGCAGTGCAGGTAGCGCCCAGAGAGCCCGGGCCTGCTGGCCCTACGGGCGGTCTCTTCCTCACGTAGCTTCCCTTTGTCAGCTCCTCTCAGGGTGGGGCCAGACGAGGAACGATGGCTGCAGCACCCGGCCCTATTTTCCAGCCCTTCGGACCCAGTCAGCAGGACTCTGGCTACTGTCAGGCCATGGTAACTTTGGTTTTTTTCTGCAGCATTCTAAATGAGAAAAATCAGACTCTATGTGTCACTCGTCTTCTTTTTTTTTGCTGCAGTAACATCAGCCTGCTCTCCTCCCTCTCCACACTCCTGCAGTAGGCAGGGGAAGGACGCAATATATATTCCCGAGTAAGCATCACTCTCCCGGAGGTGCTGAAAGGGAGAAAGTTGGGGGTCCCAGGGAGGGGTGTCTCCGAGAAGCAGCTTATCTCACTGATACACTTGCTTCTCTACTGGGTCCACCTCCACCCATGCAGACGCTGAGGGCAGGGAGGGGGCCTAGAGAAGCCTGCTCAAAACCTAAGCACCCCTGCTTTCCTCCCCGCAGAGCTACCAGCTCACAGGAGACCCTGCGCTCTGCCCTAGCCCACCCCCTACCCCAGTCCCAGGCCTGAGAAGAGATGGTTTCTTTGATGCACCTTGCCACCAGCAGGAATGAGTTGGAGGCTGCTGGGCCCAGCCAGCCTTCCAGAACAGAGAAGGCTTTCTGGATTCTGGGGCAGGCCCCTGTTAGACTCCAGATTTGCTGCGTTGTTCTTTTTTTTTTTTTTTTTTTAAGCTTTTTAGCTTATTTTGGTCTTATTCTCAAATTAATGTATGATCTTTGTAGAAATCTAGAAGGTACAGAGAAATATAAATGATGCAGAAAGAAACTATCTATAATCCCATTATTCAGAGGCAATAACCACTTTATTTTTCTGGCATTATTCTCACTAGTCTATTTTTCAATCTTTTTCTCTTATTTTATTTGTTGAATTAACATACAGTAAAAGTGACTGTTTGGGGGCATGTGTAGATTTTTGTTACTATCAACTCCTTCGTGCAATCTCTTATATATTTTTTAAATGCAATTTTATTGCACTATATTCACACAGCCTAGAAACCATCTGAAGTATACGATCACTGGCTCACAGTATCATCACATACTTGTGCATATAGCCCCATGATCAAATTTAGAACATTTTCATTACCCCAGAAAAGAAAAAAGAAAACTCTAATCCTCCCATACTCCTCAATCCCCCCATTACCGACCCATAATATTGGTGTGATTTGTTACTGTTGAGTATTAAAATATTACTGTTAACTATAGTCCATGGTTTGCAATAGGCATTTTTCTCATATACCCTCTATTATTAACTCCTGATAACAGTGTCGTGCGTCTGCTCTAGTTCATGAAAGAGCTTTTCATGTTTGTACATTTAATCATGGGCATTGTACACCCCAAGATTCACCATGTTATACATTCCTGTGTTTTAATCTCCGACTTTCCTCCTGGCAATGTCTATGCCTCTGCACTTCCCCTTCCCGCCACACTCACACACCATTCAGGGCTGCTCATTATTCTCACACTGACGTGCTCCCATCATCTCTATCCATTTCCAAACGTTTAAATTCACCCTAGTTAAATATTCTGCACATATGAAGCAACCACTCCCCATTCATTAGCCTCATCCTCTATCCTGGTAACCTGTGTTCTGTATTTTATGTCTGTGAGTTTACATATTCTGATTAGTTCAACATAAATGTACATGTTGGCACGAAAGATGAGATCATAAAATATTTGTCCTTTTGGCTCTGACGTATCTCACTTAACATAACGTCCTCAAGGTTCATCCATGTTGTCACATGCTTCAGGACTTCATTCCTTCTTCCTGCTGAATAATATTCCATCATATGTATATACCACATATTGTTTATCCATTCATCTGTTGAGGGACCCTTGGGTTGTTGGCAATTGTGAATAATACCATGTGAACCTTGGTGTACGAGTGTCTGTTCACATCCCTGCTTTCACATCTTCCTGGTGTACCCTGAGGAGCAGGACTGCCAAGTTGTAAGGCACCTAACTCTGTGCTTAGTTTTCTAGGGAACGGCCAAACCGGCCTCCCCAGCAGCTGTACCATTTTACATTCCCACTAACAGGGAATAAGTATTCCAATTTCTCCACATCCGTTCCATCACTTGTAGCTGCCTGTTTGTTTCATAGCTTCATTCTAGTAGGTATGAGAGGATATCCCACTGTGGTTTTGATGTGCGTTTCCCTACTAGCTGGTGAAGCGGAACATCTTTTCACGTGCCTCTTCGCCATCTGTATTTCCTCTTTGGGGAAATATCTATTCATGTCCTAGGTTTCCCATTCTTTAATTGGTTATGTCTTTTTTTGTTGTTGGGTTGTAGAATTTCTTTATATGTGCTGGATAGCAAAACTTTATCAGATACATGATTTCCAAATATTTTCTCCTATTGAGTCAGTTGCCTTTCCATCCTTTTGACAAAGTCCTTTGAGGGACTGAAGTATTCAATTTTGAGGCGTATCCCATTCATCTGTTTTTTCCTTTCATTGCTTGTGCTTTGAGTGTTTGTTTCCCTACATTGTCTTCTGGGAATCTTTTTTTTTTTTTGTATGCTGTATGGTGGGAGTCACATGTCATTCTTTTTCCATGTGAGTATTGCAGTACCATTTGTTGAATTTTTTGTTTGTTTGTTTGGGAAATGTATGGGTCAGAAATTGAAACTGGTTCTTACATTTATCTCTTTGATCCACTTTGAGTTAATTTTTTAATAGGGTGTAAGATAGAGGTCCTCTTTCATTCTTTGGGTTATAGATAGCCAGTTCTCCCAAAAGCATTTATTAAAGAGATTGTTCTGTTCCAGTTGAGTGGACTTGAGAGCCTTATCAAAAATCAGTTGACCATAGATCTGAGGGTGTGTTTCTGAACTCTCAACTCGATTCCATTGATCAATATATCTATCTTTATTCTGGTGCAATTTCTCATTTTTTAATTACACAGGTAAGTTAGGAATAATATTAGTAATACTCTTATTTACTGGCATTGAAAGGTTCAAGGAATACATAAGGGTCTAGAGCCCCTGACTCCCCACCTGTTCCCCTTCCCACTGAGCCATGCTGAAAGCTTAGTGTATCCTTCTCTTTCTTTGTGCATCTGCCTAAATAACAGGTTTCTTGTTTTTGTGTTCTTTTTTTTTCACATAAATAGTATAATTTCCTGTCCGTTTTTCTGTGACTTGCTTTTTTCCCCACTTACCATTAAGTCTTAAAACTGTTTTCAGTTAAATGTAGATGTTGGCATAAAACTCTACCTTAATCTTTTACCCATTGAGTAGAATCTTATAATTTAACTATGTCATAAATTTTAAACCTCAAACAACAAATGATTGACATTTCTTTCCAGTTTTTTACTATTCAAACAATTCAGGGAACTTTTGTAAACCTACGTAGTCAGAAACATGTCTAAATAGCTATGATGAATTCCTAAAAGGGAAGTCGCTGTGCCATGGAGTAAATGCATTTGCACAATGATGGCTACTGCAAATTGCCCCCCACCCAGGCTTTAGGAGGCGGTGCATATCCTGTTCTGTGTAACAGCCTGCATCCTCGCCACCCACGGATGCTGTCAGCCTTTTACATTTCTGCCACACTGGGCAAACGGGTCACTTGTCTGCAACTCCCTGGCCTCTAGTAAAGCTGAACATCTTTTCGTGTGATAAACCAGCCCTTTGTATTTCTCCTATGAATCACCTATTCATATCCTTTTCCCATTTGTCTACCATATGGTTTGTCTTTTTTCCTTAACCTAGAACTTTATACCTTGTGGATATTAATTTTTATCTGTTTTCCATGTTCCATTGTTCTCTCCTAGAGTGTTGCTTCCTTTAACTTTGTTCACTGTGCCTTTTATTGTATAAAAGCTTTACGTTTTTTTCTTGTGTCAAATAATAGCTATAATAGTTAACTGAGTACTTACTATGTAGCCAGCATTGTTCTAAGCTCTTTTCACATATTAACTCATTTAATCTTCCCAACAAATCCTGTGAAGTAGATCTCATGACTATCCCCGTTTTACAGATAAGGAAAGGGAGGCACCAGGAGGTCAAGAAACTTGCCAGAGGTCACATGGCCAAAAAAGTGCAGCCAGGATTAAACCCCAGTCTGGTCCTAGAGCCGCACCCTAACCACTGGGCAACACTGCGAGTCTGCCTTTTCCCATTCTGACTTCTGGGGTTCATGGGTTGCTGAGGATACCTCGTCCCTGGGTATAAAGATGGTAGTGCCCTATATTTTCTTACATTTTTGTTTCTTTATTTAGTTCCTTTACTCCTCTGGATTTTTCATTTGTCTCTGGTGCCAGGTAGGAGGAAGGGCTTTAATTTTATTTTGAGTCTTTTTTATTCGTATGTTTTTCCTTTACATTTTCCCCTTAACATCTTATATTATTAAAAATGCTTTGTATTCGTTTCCCAGACCATGCATCCCCCACAAAAACAACAACAGCAACAAAAATGCTTTGTTAATATTTTTTGTGGCCACATAGTATACCATTGTATGATGACACCATAAATTACTTTATCAGCCCCGTAATATTGAGCTTTGAGTTGTTTACCATATTTCCCCATTATAAATCACGCTGCAGAGAACATTTTTATGTTTAAATATTTGCCCACATGTCATGGTTATTTCCTCAGGACGGAAGCCTGGAAGTAAAATTTCAAAAGCTCATTACACACGTTTTACACTAACGTAAAAAGTCTCTTTTTTGCAAGAAGAAGGCTGTGGGGTGGATAGCCTTCTTCCCTCAGTGTGCTGGTTTGCTCTAGTGTGCCTGTGAGTGTCTATGTGCCAGCTCTGGTGTGAATACAGCCCCAAAGCAAATGTTAAAACATCAGTGTCCCTGCTGGCAATGATAGGGGCCCTCCCTCCTTGCGTGCCCCAAGCCAAGTCCCAGGCAAGGCAGCAGGGATATGGGTAGGGAAAAACGGGCTCATCTAGGGTCCCAGACACTATCCACCCAGCTTCTGGGGAGCTTTACAGATTAATCTGGTTCCCTGGGAAATTCTGGTTGCAGGATCCAGGAAAGCCCCACCACGAGCTAGTCTGTAATAGAATCCTAAGTGTAATTGAATGTAATGGAATCTAGAGGAATCTGAGGGCCTTGGGTTAATGGGAGGCCGACATTCCCCAGCCAGAGAAGAGTGTGACGGAAGAGGCAATGCTAGTCTCCCTGCCAGGTCATGGAGATAAGCGTAAGTGCGCTTACACAGATGACAGAGCGCCAGCGAGGAGGTTTGGCAGTGAAACTTAATGGGCTATCAAATCACAATCAGGACACTGAAACGCACTGGGCTGGAGCCCTGCTCCTGCATATAACCTTCCTCCCTGGCTGTCCTGCAGCCTGTGCTGCCGGGGACATCCTGAAGGCCAGGCCCTGGGTAGTGGGGCTCCCTCCATCTCCCACGGCTCCTGAGAACAGGCGGATGCCCGGGAGGGAGCCATTTACTCAGCCAGACCTTTCTCCTTCTCTGGGGGTGACCAGTCTGTTCATTATACACTCTGTTTGCAGAAGCTTATTGTTTAACCTCAGTAGCTTGTTCAGGGGGCAGCAGGCACTGATGCTAGAATCGAAAACATTAATGATATTGAGAGAACCTGACTCCAAGGTACATATGGGAAACTTTAGAACCAGAGGAATGGAGATGTTGGGGATTCCTGAAGATGTTTTGCACGGCAGTGGGAACGGGGACCCGTGCACTGTGACAGCTTGGCTGCCAGTTATACTAACTAGAAGGTCTTAGTCAGATTGGCAACTATTTGTGTTGTGTGCAAGGCTTGATCTGTGCCCATGAGAATTTAGTCCAGTTAAACCTTGTGTGCACAGGCATCATCAGCCTGAACTGTGTAATACAGCTACGTGGTTAATTAAGAAAGCGTGTGGGGAGGGCAGTGCAACAGTGGCTCAGTGGCAGAATTCTCACCTGCCATGCCAGAGACCCGGGTTCGATTCCCAGAGTCTGCCTATCCAAAAAAAAAAAAAAAAAAAGGAAAGAAAAAAGTGTGTGGGCGCTGTCCTGGATACCAGGGCTAACAAGAGACAACCAAAGCCCTGCACATGTGGTATTTACCGGCCAATGCGGGGGGATAGACCAGTAACAAGGAAGTAGGTTACTTCAGCTATTTTGAATACAGTGAAGAAAATAAACGGGATATAGAAAGAGAGCAGGATGGAGTGAGGCTCCTTCAGGGACATCTGGTCAGGGAAGGTCTGTGTAGAAGTGAAATTTGAGCTAAAATTGTAGGTGTGAAATTTCACACCTGAATGATGTGAAAGCTTGAGTTGCGCAAAGGTAAGAGCGTGTTCCAGGCAGAGGGAACAGTAGCACATTCAAGGGCCCTGTGATAAGAATGAGCTTGGTGTGATAGAGGAGCTGTAAGAGGGCCAGCGGCTGCAGGGTAGATGGGAGGAAGGGGAGAGATCTGCGTTGAGGTCCGATTGTGTGGGTTCGTGGTCCTGTTACAGAGCTGGGACTTTAATCTACCTCTGACGGGAAGCTGCTGGAAAGTTTACAGCCAGGAACTTGATCTGATTTATGTTCTGCAAAGATCACCCTCACCGCAACTAAATATCAGAGGACAGCAATATAACAGTAACAAGGCACTATAAAATTAAATGCCATAGAAATGTATGAATAAGAAGAATTTTGTGATTAGAAGAGAAATAGGTCATTCATTAAGGGCTGGAGCGACCTGAGAAGACTCAAAGCAGGAGCTGGAACCTGGGTGGGGACGTGACAGTTTGGCTGGGGCACCCCACGTAGGAAGGCCTTGTGAGTCAGGGCAGGGAGGCTGTGATGGAGAGGGGGGGTGGGGGGTGGTAGACAGGCGACTGCAGGGAAAAGGTGGGTTCGTGTGAACAGTGACAGGAGCTCCAGGACAGAAGACCCATGTCCTAATCCCATCTGTTCCTTAAGAGTGGCCCTGAGCAGATGGAAATACTGTGGTCAATGAGAGGGAGGGGTAAGGGGTATGGAATGTATGAGTTCTTTCTCTGGAGGGATGCAGATGTTCTAAAAATGATCATGGTGATGAATACCCAACTATGTGATGCCATTGTGAGCCACTGCTTGTATACTATGGATGGACCGTATGTGTGTAAAGATTCCTCACTAAAAATATTTTTTAAAGAAAGAGTGGCCCTGGGGTCTCCATATTGTCATTTAATCTCCCAGAGCCATGATTTCTGGCTTTGTCAGGTAGACCTAATGAGCTCTGCCTTGTCTGTCTTGGGAGGATGCTGAGATGAAGTGTGAGAAAGCCCAGTGCAGATACCGAGCACAGTTCTTTTTTTTTTTTTTTTTAATATTTTTATTGAGATATCTTCATGTACCATACAGTCCATCCAAAGTATACGATCAGTGGTTCACAGTATCATCACATAGTTGTGTATTCATCATCATGACCATTTTTAAAACATTTGTATCACTCCAAAAAAGGAAAGAATAAGAAACGAGAAAAAAAGGTACATATCCCATACCCCTTACCCTTCCCTCTCATTGACCACCAATATTGCAATCTAATCAATTTTTTTTACCCCTTATCCCCCCTCCCCATAATTTATTTATCTTTTGTCCTTATTTTTTACTCATCTATCCATGCCCCAGATAAAGGGAGCATTAGACACAAGGTTTTCACAATCACACAGTCACATTGTAAAAGCTGTGTAATTACACAATCGTCTTCAAGAATCAAGGCTACTGGAACACAGCTCTACAGTTTCAGGTGCTTCCCTCCAGCCACTCCAATGTACCATAAACCAGAAAGGGATATCTATATAATGCATAAGAATAACCTCTAGGATAACTCTTGACTCCGTTTGAAATCTCTCAGCCACTGAAACTTTGTCTCATTTCTCTCTTCCTGCTATTGGTCAAGAAGGCTTTCTCGATCCCATGATGCCGGTTCCCTGGCTCACATCCGGCAGGGGGAGATTTACACTCCCTGGAGTCATGTCCCGTGTGGGGGGGAGGGCAGTGAGGTCACCCGCTGAGTTGGGGTAGAGAGGCCACATCTGCGTAACCAAAGAGGTTCTCTGGGGGTGACTCTTAGGTGTAATTATAAGTAGGCTTAGCTTCTCCTTTGCAGGAATAAGTTTCATAGGGGTGAGCCCCAAGACTGAGGACTCAGCCTATTGAATTAGTTGTCCCCACTGCTTGTAAGAATATCAGGAATTCCCCGGATGGGGAATTTTAATATTTCCTCCTTTCTCCCCAGCCCCCCAAGGAACTTTTTCATTTTCTGCTTAAATTACTCTGGAATATATCGGGACATCACACTAACCTGTACAAACCAACAAGATCTCACACCCTATTCAAGATTCCACGTGATTATGGTGTTCGAATAAATTGACCATACAAGTTAAAGTAGATAATGTACTACCAAAAATATAAGTTTTGCATCAAATAAGCATCTCTTCCTTTGATCTCACACAGTAGTTGAAATTTTTAAATATGGACCATATCATCCTTTACCCTGTATTCTGATTTACCTTAGTCCTATTCTGATCAGCTTCATTCATACCTCTACTCAAAGTCTGATCTCTTTTTCACCTTTTTAAACAGTTCCTGTATGGGGTACTGCTGACTTTCATAGCTGCAGAGCTCTAATTCTAA